>JAXCGZ010019201.1:62500-82876 GCA_037179515.1 Halocaridina rubra
TGATCTTAGAAACTATATAATTATAATGATTACATTTTTCTTTTTATCCTTTTTTCTGGAAGTAATACTATTTATATATCAACAGTAACCTTGGTGATGACTCTCAATCGAAAATAAAATAAACTATTATATATACGTAACAAAATTGTAGTCTCCGTGGCTAAAGCGGTAGTGCCCTCGACTCTGAGGCGTCAGATCGAGGGATCGCGCCCCGTCAAGGTCTGAGGTTAGCAAGGGCATGCACTCAGGGTAATGGTTACATCTGCCAAAGCAAGTCCTTCTCAAGAAGGCAACCGTCTTAGCCCTCGGTTGAAAAGGGAGTTCGTGACGTAAAAAATCGGAACATTTACTTAACAAAATTGCATTATATTGTTTGTATTATATATATATATATATATATATATATATATATATATATATATATATATATATATATATATATATATATATATATATATATATATATATATATATATAATATATATATATATAATTTTTGTATTTATTGTTTATTTTTAGATAAATTTTGTATGTGTAACACAGTATAGGGTAAGGTGAGTAAATAATTAGGTTTTGCTTATAGTGTATAAGAATAATAATATATGTTACTTGATTTTAGTATTGATAACATAAACTCTTGTAATTAGTACTTTTTCAGTAAACAATTTTATAATAAGTAAATTGGTAGAATTAAATAATAGTATTTTTTTTTTTATGTATTAGTGAATACTTAAACAGCAGTTTATTATTTATTATAGATTTAAATAATATATTTATAATGAATAATTATGTAATAATAATAAGTTGATTAAATTTAATTACTACATTAACATTTATTCTCATAATAATGATATTAACTGATAATTGTGATTATTATTTGAATCCTTTTTTTGTCGCCATGTAATAATAATTGCTTTCTATTTTATGTATATTTTTTTCAACTCTTATGTTCTTGCTTATGTTAAGTATATATAAGGATATTGTATGAGAATAATGATTTATGATGGTACTATTATAGCATATGAAAATCTCGCATTATGATGCTTGTGAAATATATTTAAAATTCTCCAAAAAGCAATTAATATGATATTGTATTGTCTGATACATATTCGCCATTATAAGTATGATACTCTTGTTTATTTGCAGAATTGTGTCTACTTTTGGAAAAGGTCTTGAATTTCTAAGATTACTTTTGTAATATTTTTATAATGAAGAACTTAAAAAAAAAACTTGTAAATTTACACCGAAAATGAGACAATAATCCTATTATTATACAGTTCGTTCTTTTTGTAATTTTTACTTGTGCTTTTTATTCATAATATGCTTAATGATGTTGATTTCATAAGAACTGGCAAACTTAACACCATGATTGTTATGAGGGAATCTTCAGAGTTGTTGATGTTAACCACGACACGTTAACGATAAGATGTTCATTGACTTTGAAAGAAAAAAAGCTTCATTTCCATTATGAAAAGTGTTTTATTCCTCCAAGCGAGAACCCTAACGTGGGCAAGGCCAACCCAGTTCACATATCGTCATAAATTTTTGTAAGTTTCAAGTCTCTTCCATGTATCGTGTGAACTGACCTTTCCTCTCTCTCTCTCTCTCTCTCTCTCTCTCTCTCTCTCTCTCTCTCTCTCTCTCTCTCTCTCTCTCTCTCTCTCTCTCTCTCTCTCTCTGGACTGTCATGGTGGCCGGAGTGTTTACAACAGACGACTGAGTGAGCTCTACAGTTATTGCTGATTTCTGAGGGCTCTACAGCACTGTTTAATTCCTCACCGTGCCGAGATTCATAGTAAGATACAAACGTCATTTTAGTATCAACAGTGAGTGCTTTTTTTTTTTTTTTTGGACTTGGTCTGTAGTTTCGAGAAAAAGCTATCTGTCAGTGGTTACACCCCCTGCATTTGGCTGCCTCGGATTTGCGCATGCCCAGTACGACGTGGGTGACGTCATGGTCGCCTCCCTCTCTCATTGACATCTCTCCAAGCTAGTGTTGCCACCTCACCTGACATCATGGACTATTTGGGACCATCCTCCGTGGCGGATATCGAGGCCGACATAGCCCTGTGTGACGAGGATGGCCAGGATATGTGGGATGGGCCTCCTCTTCCACCCTGTAGACATCAGCAGCCGCCAGCTGGGGTTATGTGCTCTCACCCTCATCCTCAACTTCTGAACTCTGCCTCCTCTAAACGCCCAATAGACCGTGAGTCTGATACCAGCAGTGCCTCAACGTCGCCTGCTGCCAAAACGCACAAGACAGACAAGGAAGCTGTTCCACTTGCAGCCTTTGGCAGTCCCTTGCCCTGCCCTCTTCCTCCTGCTGTACCTTTGTTGCCTCCTTCAGCTACCTCTTCATCACTCCAGTCAGCTGCACTCTCATCGCTCCCATCTGCTGCCCCAGCATTTGCTTCCCGGGCAGATTATGTCAAGCTGGGCTTCCAAGAAAACCCTTCCAGTGAAGTGAAGCTTCGTTGGCATACTGATGTCACCAAAACTTTTTGTCTCAATCGGGAGCTGGCTGAGGTGAAGAAGTCTTCAGTTACATCACGCTTTGTCTACATCTTGAGGCGTCACAAGGACATCATTGACAGGGTCACGGGTGGTGATTTTCTTTCTCTACGGTGTGATATTCAGGACTCGATTGAGCGGCCCCGTAAGTTCCCAATATACCTTGTTACTCGCTACCCTATTGCACTTGACTCTTCCCTTGCCAAGGAGCTACCAGGAGTGCACACTGCTCGGCGGTTCTTTCAGGACGGGGAGCCTATCAACAGTATTGTCATCAACTCGAGTCTCCCTGAACCACCCACACCAGTCGTTGAGTTTTCCTTTCTCCCTTGCCTCCCTTCCTGTGAACTGCGCAGGATGAAGGACAAGCAGCCTTGGTGTTTTAAATGCTGGGGTATTGGCCATATCTCACACTATTGTTCTGCTTCGGCCAGATGTGCATGGTGTGCTGCTGGCCATGATACACGCTCCTGCCTGCACCGTATACCTGTCTCATCCGCTGCTGCCACTACTTGTGATGCTGCTTCGGGATCCACAACTCAGCCTCCGTCAGACACTTTGCAGTGGAAGTGTGTTTGGTGCAACATGCCTGGGGTCAACGTCTGGCATGGCTGTGCTAGACGGTCTTGTGCCACACCACCTGAGTGCGCTCCACTGCCCACACCACCACCCATCGCTGCACCTTCCTCTCTATGTCCTACTGACTCTGCTGACATTATTGCTCTCCGTAAGGCTGTTGCTGCCCTGGAGTCCCGCTGTACAGCTCTCACCGCTCGCTTTGATACCATAGGTGCCTGCATTGACAGTATGGTCACCCAGCAAGCTGCAATGGAATGGACTCTCGCAAGTTTGGTTGAGTCTCATCATGTTGTTATCGATACCATCACGACTCTCACTGACAAGCTTAAAAAGGTCGCCTCCCACCTTGAGAAGTTGACTGATGCGCAGCCCAGGTCTTCTTCGTCCAATGCTCCGTCTGACAGTCCCCTGCCCACTTCTGCCCTCTGCAAAATTAAAAATAAGATTCGCTAGTCGCATACAATTTCATGCCTTCTCTTGGAATGCCTTTGGAATTAGTCACTCTCCTAAACTCACTGCACTTAGAGCCTATGTTCATCATCACCATCCACAGGTTATTTTCATACAAGAGGCTTTTCTTGGTGGTGCTCCACCAGGGAGGAGGCTCCTATGCTCACAGGGTATGTTTCATATGTGCATTATACCAGAAGAGGACTCAGTACCTACTATCATTCCTCCATACATCACACGCTCCATGGTTCTTCTGCACAAGTTGATATGACCTTTCAGCTCTTTGAAATCACTGTCGGGAATGGTACTCTTCGATTGTGCAATGTCTACTCTGCCCTCGGTGTGATTAATCTACCAGCCCTTCCAATACCTACAGACAGTGGAATGATCTATATGGGGGATTTTAACGCCAGACACCGCACCCTTGGTGACCCATATCCCACTCCCAATCGTGGTGGGAAGCCTCTGCTCGACTACATCCGCCGCTACCCGCCTCACATGCTGGGATACTGGTGGTGGCCCACAAGCTCGTGGGGGTACTGTAGATCACATTCTCACAGCTGGCCTTGTGGTACCTAATGTCTCCTGCTCTACTATCCCTTCACTCTTTTCTGACCATGTTGCCCTTAGCCTGAAATATTCCAAACTCCAGACTCCAGCTACACTTCCCCATCACCGCACATGCATCTTTATCCCTCCCAAATACTGCCCCACTTATATTTCCTATATCTCTCACCTCCTTCCCACTTTTGATCTCCTTTCTCCGGACAGCTTATACGACTCCCTGGTGAATTCTACAAATGACTTCTGCACACATTATGTTCTCAGACCACACGTTCCATATCGCCCTGACTCCCATTCCTGGACTCTGGATCAGCGCATTGCCCAGGCGGAAAGGACAGCTGTGGATGTTGGACTCTCCTTTCAAAGCCAACGTTCGCCTGACCACCTGCACCAATATCAGTTGGCAAGGGATGATCTGGTTGCCCTGCAGAAGTGCGTGCACACGGAGTATTGGCAGAAATTTACAGATAGTATTAACCATCAGGCTAGCGCTAGGACTATGTGGCATCTTATAAGGAAGGCTGTCAAGATGAAATCAACCTGTGCTCTACACCACAGTCCACTTGAGTATGCTCAGGACCTCATTACTACCTGGTCAGCGCAGTCATAAACTTGCAACCTTCCTGGAAACGTTCAAGAGGCACTCTCCACCTTCCGCAGTGTTCGTAACCTCCGCCTGATGGGTGCTTTTCTATAGACGGATGAAGAGGATAACATCCTATTCACAAAGGATGAACTACGATGTTCTCATGCTAGGATTAAGGCTACTGCCCCTGGGGAGGATGGTCTTACATATCAACTTCTCTGTCTTCTTCAGAAAGTTCCTGGTAACCCCCTACTGCAGCTCTTCAATCTTTGCTTTTGCTTGGGGCATGTGCCCCCTGCCTGGCCCAGGAGCACTATTATTCCTCTACCAAAGCCTGGAACTGACAAATTTAGGCCTATCTCCCTCACCTCCTGTTTCAGCAAAGTGTTTGAACGCATCCTTTTTGCCCGGCTCATGCACCGTCTACAGGATAAGCTCTCCCCCCAGTCTTTATGGTTTCCTCCCACAACGGAGCACACATCACTGCCTCGCTGAACTCGTACAGTGGTAACGCGCTGGCTTCGCATTCACGAGGTCGAAAGATCGGTCCCCGTCCAAGACCGAGAGTTTAAGCTGTTTACTGGCAGGAACTGCTGTGGGTGGACATCACAGTGGGGGGTTGGGGCTTGTCCTGGCTGACGAATACCCATTGTAAAAATGGAAATAAAGTTATTCTCCCACCAGTGTGGTCGCCTTCCTGGACCTCAAATCTGCCTTCGATATAGCCAACAGGGAAAGTATTCTTGACCAGCTGGTGGACTTTGGAGTTCGGGGGAGCATACTGAAATGGATACGGGGATATCTCTGCAACAGAACATCACGTGTCCTTTTTAAAGGGTCGTATAGCTCCTATGAATGGTTTGAACTAGGTACTCCTCAGGGTTGAGTGCTAAGTCCTTTTCTATTCAGTATCCTTATGCATCATCTACTCTCCTTCCTTCCTGTCATTCCTGGTACTACAGTTACCTGCTATGCGGACGACATATGCATCCACACGACCTCAACTCACGACCTTCAGCACATGCTCCATGCTTTTTGCGTGTCTGCTACCTCCTGTTGCCATATTATCTCCCCAGAAAAAAGCAGGATTTTTACTTCATGCAACCGCAGAGCACTACCCGCATTCACCATGGGTGGTAATGTCATCCCTCACTGCACACAGTACACGTATTTAGGTGCATCAGTCCGGATCACCCCAGGTATGCCTGCACGTCAACGAATTCATCCCTTTGTGAAGAGCCTTTTTGACCGTCTGGAGCCCCACTTTGCCCCTATCAAGTGGCTTGCCAACAATGCTGCAGGTGTCTCCATCCCAGTGGCAAGGACCCTCTACATCCTACTACTTCGGTCAGTGGTCGACTATCTGTCTCCTGCCTTGTGTCAACTTCCTAGACCAGCTCTCGAGCCACTTGAAAAGTTCCAGAATCCAGTCATGAGATTTATCTTAGGATGTTCTCTCTCTACCCGTATTGTGAGTATGCAGTTGGAGCTCAACTTGCCCCCTCTTGTGGAGAGGATTTATGCCAATGTGTCCTATTTCACTGTTAAGTGTCTTCACTACCCCCTTCTTGCTCCGTACTTCTCTGCTGTCATGAGGACGTCCTTGGTTCCAGACACAACCAGGCTCCCCACTTCGAGCAGGAGGTCATAACCTTATCAGGGTGGTGAGTGACATTGTCCGTGGCCTTGACATCGACCTGCCTGTGCAGGTAGCTGTCCCAGATTTACCACCCTGGCGTGTCCCCCTCCCCACTGCCACATTTACACTGACCTCGAAGGATGTTTCTCCCCCCCTGCAGAGACAGTTAGCTCTGGAGACTATCGCTGATGTGCCCACGTCTGTCCATGCAGCACACCACGTCTATGTTGATGGTTCTGTGCAAGCAGATGGGAGGGCGGCATGTGCTGTGTTTTCCCCCACCATGGAGCCGCCTGTGCTGGCTGATTCATGGATTGGCCATAGACTACCCACCTCGTCGAGCTCCACCTACTGTGAACTGAATGCCATCTTGGATGCTGTGAATTCTTCTTGTTTGACGACTAGTGAATGGGGTAATAATTTGTGACTCCCAATCGGTCCTACGTCCCCTATCCTCGCCAAGACCCATCTGTGGCCGTGCTGTGGGAGATATACCATGTCGCCTCGCTACCGCTTGGGAGCTTCTCTTGTCGTGTCGTTTGTATGGACGCCCTCTCACGTTGGGTTGACTGGCAACGACACAGCGGATCGTCTTGCCAAGGCAGCCTGTATGCTGGATGGGCATGCTGTGGATGCTGAGCCCTCCCTCCGATGCCTATGTAACATCATCTACTTAGCTGGGTTTGCCATGACGGTCTGGCACAGGGACGCGGAGAGGGCCAACAGTGTGTCCATACAGCAAAATGAACACTTTCTTCACAGTCGCTACAAGTATTGCAGATGCGAGTTAATGGTGCGCAAACACAATGTAGTTAGTGCTCGGCTCAGAATGGGGTATCAGCCTTTATGGCAGGTCTCCCAGACTCTAGATATGCCACAGTACACCTCCTGTAAATTATGCGACCGTCCTAATGATAACACTCTTGCCAACTATTGTCTTCAGTGCCCCACAGTGAGAGATGTTTTACCTCGAGGTCAGAACTTAATAAAGATCTGCTCGTTTTTGCTTAATGATGACAACCTTGATGTTATTCTTGCTCGTTATCCTCACTTTGGTGGCCATTAATGATATTGTATTGTATATTTAATTGTATGTTGTATATTTTCTTTGTATGCTGCTGTAAAATGCTGTTTTGTTTTGGTTTGTAATGCTTTTGTGTGTTCTGTGCTTCACTGAGCGTTTCTTTTGTATATAATGTACTTAGTGCTGCCATACTGTGGGTTGTGTTAGTATGTAGCAATGTTTTATTAATGTGTAGACCTCCCTGTAAACTATGTTCTATTCTTGGTTGTGTATCCATTTGAAGCAATATGTTGCCATTGATTTTGTATGTGTTCATGTAATGTCTGACGCCTTGGTGCAATAAATTAATAAAATAAAATAAAATATCTCTCTCTCTCTCTCTCTCTCTCTCTCTCTCTCTCTCTCTCTCTCTCTCTCTCTCTCTATATATATATATATATATATATATATATATATATATATATATATATATATATATATATATATATATATATATATATATTGATAGATACAGATACAGATACAGATATATATATATATCATATAAATATAAAAATATAATATATATATATATATATATATATATATACTATATATATATATATATATATATATATATATATATATATATATATATATATCATATAATATATATAATATAATATATTATATAACATATATATAATATATATATATATATATATATATATATTATATATATATATATATATATATATTATATATATATATATATATATATATATATATATATATATATATATATATATATATATATATATATATATATATATATATATATATATATATATATATATATATATATATATATATATATATATGCAAAATCAAATAATCCTAAAACTTAGAATGAGGTCTGTGGTTGCCTGCCAACAGAATCTAATTAAGCGCTACTTCGGCCGCATAGTCCTAACAGCCTGGGCTGTTGAAATAAAAAAAAAAATAATAATGTAAGAAGTACTTGCTTCTGTCTGCATGATAGGTCAGCTTTGAGCGGACTCCGCCACAGAAGCATATGGAAAATTAATAGGAAGGTGTTCTGTTAAGTAATTGCAGATTGACCGCCTTCAGGCACTGAGGTTTTAACCATTGCACAAAAGGGTCAGGTACCTATAATAAATATATTTTTGCGTTACGCTTCTGCTGACATTTGAAGTTTAGCTACGGCATTCATGTGTCTATTTTTTTTTTACTTTGTTTTTTGGATGAGTTCTATATTGCTAGCATAACTTTGAACGTTCTTTCTGGGTTATCATGACCTAGTAATATTAGCTATCATATAAGCAATACGTAAATAGCTAATCAGTGAACATATGCAGTCTCAGATATATTGGTTATTATTCCTCTGCTTTTTTCTTTTTTTGTATGAGTGTGACACCGGGACAGGCAAAAACTGCCCTCATCAATAAAGGCCCGGGCAAGAGAAAACTCCAAGACGAAGGAAAGGAAAAAGGTTAAGGACAAGGAGAGACGAGGTAATGTCACACAAAGGAAAACGACAGACAGAAATAAACAGTCAAAGTACAGAGGATCCAGAGATATGGAGGACTAGGCTCTGAGTGCTCTTTGAAGGATGAAAGGTCATAAAAATTAGGAAAGACATAAGGAGGAAGAGAGTTCCAGAGTCTGGAGGTAGATGGGAAGAAGCAGTCGCTGCACTGACCAATCCGCGAGCTACAAATCTCCACACAGTACCTGTGAGATGAGGCCGCTTGGTGAGTGTTACGCGGCCTCGGCAGTGGAGGAGGGATGCAACTCGCCAACTCATCAGAGCAGCGATGGAAGTAGTAGCGATAGAAAAGCGAAAGGGAAGATACCTTACGGCGAAGAGAGAGAGAATCCAGGTTAGAAGTAAGAGAAGGATCATTAATGAGTCTGACTGCCTTAGATTCAACCCAATCAAGAAGATAAGTAAGGGAAGAAGCACCCCAGATGAGTGAGCAGTATTCTACGCAGGGATGGATAAGACCTTTGTAAATTTTAAATAACTGCAAAGAGGAAATGTAATGGTGAAAACTAAACAAAACCCCCAATTTTTTGGATGAATAGATTTAGAAATTTGGATTATGTGATTCCTCCAAGACAAGTTAGAGGCTATTAGGATTCCTAATATGTTGGTAGAGTTAAGAGGGTAAATTTCATTAGTTTCGAAGACAATAGGGTTATCAGGAGGAGAAGACGATAAAGAGACAGTCAGAAACTGTGTCTTGGAGACATTGAATTTAACTAAATTTTGAGTGCCCACTCAGATACTCTCTGCAAATTGGAGTTAAGAGTAGAAGAAAGAGTGATACGAGATTGATTACGAGTAACAGATGAAGGTTGTGAAGAAAAGGCAGAGGAAAAGTGAAGGGTAGAATCATTAGTAAAGGCATGAAGAAGAGAGGAAGATGGGGATTGTAGAAGATCATTGATGAAGAGAAGGAACAGAGTAGGTGAAAGAACAGAGCCCTGTGGAACACCACTGGTAACAGAGAAAGGGCTAGATGTCGTGCCATCAACAACTACAGATATAGAATGGTCAGTAAGAAAACTGGAAATCAGAGAACAGAAAGAAGGGGTAAAGCCATAGGCATGGAGTTTGGTCAACAGACCCTTGTGCCACACTATCCAAAGCCTTAGAGATATCAAGGGCGACGAAAAAGGATTCCCCATAGTTTCTCAGAGAAGATGATCATACATGAGTAAAATAGGACAGGAGATCACCAGTGAGTTAGATTCAAGACGTTTCAAGAAGTAAGAATTGAGCAAAGTTTCAAAAACTTTAGCAATAGAGGAGGTTAGAGCAATAGGTCGGTAGTTAGAAGGAATAGAGCGGTCACCCTTCTTAGGAACAGGTTGAACTAGAGCATGCTTCCAAGATGAAGGATAGATACCGGTTGACAGAACGAGGTGAAAAAGACAGCAAAGCACGGGAGCCAGTTCATCTGCAAACTCCTTAAGGAACCTTGCAGGGATACCATCGGGACCAGATGCCTTGTTCGTCTTTAGCGAGAGAAGAACTTTATGAACTTTGCGTGAAGAAAGGATAAAGGAGGGCATAGGGTTAGAGAGGGATAAAGATTGAGGAACAGGTGCACTGGAATCGTTGATAGAAGAGTTGGCAGAAAAATGAGAGCCAAAGAGAGAGGCTTTGTCAGTGGGAGAGCAAGCTATAGAACCATCAGAATGAATGAGAGGGGGAAGGCTTGAGTTACAAAAGTTTTTGGAGAGGTTTTTGGCTAAGGACCAGAAGTATTTGTCAGTGAGAGAGGAGTTAAGGTCATCAACTTTCCTTCTTATAGAGGAAGCCTTAGTCCTTTGAATCTGAGCAGTACAGCGATTTCTAGCTATAATAAAAGCAGAGCGAGTTAAATCAGAAGGAGAGGCTAGGTAAGATCGGTGAGCCTGATTCCTGGCCTGGATAGCCATGGAGCAGGCACGGTCAAACCAAGGTTTAGGGGGACAGAAAGATTTTGTAGAGGAGGGGATGTACACCTCCATTCCCGCGGTCATGATCTCGGCAACTTTTAGAACTACCTGATCAGGGTTGTGTGACCGAAAGCAGTAGTCATCCCATGGGAATTCAAAGAGAGAGTTACGCAAATTTTCATGTTGGGTACGCTCGAAGTGCCAAAGGTGGTGCTGAGTAGGAGGGATTGGTGGTGGGGGAGCGAAAATGGAAGAGACTGAGATCATAAAATGGTCAGATTTACCAAGAGGGAAAAGCACAGAATAAGAGTAGTTTGAAGGATTAGAAGTAAAAAAATAGGTCAAGAGTGTTTGCAGTATGTTCGAAGCAATCAGAAACGCGAGTAGGATCTTTGAAAATTTGCTCCGGATCATGGGTAATAGAGGAAGCAAGGGCCTCGCTTCCTCCCACATCAGTGTGAGAAGAATGAAGCCACTCACTGTGGTGTACATTGAAGTCTCCAATGTAAAGAACTTCAGCATGTGGGTGAGAAGATAGCAAGGACTCATGGGACGAGGACAGATATTCAAAGAAAGACACAAACTCGGTGGAGTTTGGAGAACAGTAGCAGAAGCAAAGGAAGATAGTGGTAGTGGAGAGATAGACTTTTAGCCAGAGAACATCAATGTCAGGAGATTCAAGGTCCATGAGCCTCACAGTAGGAGTGTTAGTGTTGCAGTATGCACAGACCCCACCTTTTGGAATGAAAACGAGTATACAGATTACAGTGAGAGGTTTGAAATGGGTCAGTGAAGGCATGTATAGATAGCTGGGTTTCAGATAGGAGGAGGAGGTTAAGGAGGAAAGTGCCCGGGTGCTGTTCCACAGATGAAAGATTAGGTTCAGCCCACGAATGTTAGAATAGTGAAGAGTGAAAGAAGCAGATCTATTGGGAGGTGCAAGGTTAAGGGCAGAACCATTACTACCACCAGGCGTGTCTGCCCTCAAGCTAATAGTGGAGTCAACACGATCCCCGGAGATTCTTCGCACCCCTCTATACCGGGTACTGGGCGCCATTAGCTGTGGACCTTCCATAAATAATGACAAATGTGTGCAAAAAGAAAGTAACATAGACAGATGTGGGGAATGTTGTGACTTGTCAAATGTAATGGGAATAGCAAAGGATGTGTAATGAATACGCCAGGATATTCAGTGTAGATGTAGGCATGAGGAAAGAACTGTCCTGAAGGAAGACCCAACCTGGAGCTGTCTGGATCAGTCCTAGTTGCATCCTAATACCTTCAGTCGTAGTCTTTCAACGGGCAGATGGTGCCATGGCCAACCTACTGTTTATCAATGTTACATTTTACAATGTTCTTGTGTTATGTTTCCCATCAATGATAGTGAGAAAATTAATATTATTTGCAACTGGACTTATTATAAGCTTTTCTTTGTATATTGTGGACACGCATCTATTTATAAAGTTGAATATATATATATATATATATATATATATATATATATATATATATATATATATATATATATATATATATATATATATATATATATAATATATATATATATATAATATATATATATATATATATATATATATATATATATATATAATAATAATAATAATAATAATAATAATAATAATAATAATAATAATAACAATACGTACTAAAATTTTTAATTAATATCAGCAGATTAAATTCTTTTCTTTGTGTATTAGTTGTGCTGTCTTTATGTTCCTTATACCAATGCTAAATGTAAACATTCTGGTCCTTTACAAACGTAATATTTCAACTCAAACTGGGTCACCGCGGCTAAAAGGTTCCTTATTATTTTAAGATTAGCTACTCATATTAATCCTTGGCAAGTGCTATCCGATAAGCCTTTTGCTCTCTTGTAAGAAATACTATCCATATATTTTTTTCAAGTGCCCTCATGTGGCTATCGCTCTCATTTCAGAGCTCAATCCCCCGCGGTTGTTTCTTAGGGGTGGAGATATTCTGATTTTAGGTGGTAACATTGCTAATTGCTAATTGTATAATTGCATAATTGTATTTTCACGAATGACAGCCTTAATGTCTCGTTGGTGGACGTACTGTTCCCTTGACCACCTTGCAGGATGCCTTTCTGGGAAATTGTCGTACCACATAAAGGAAATTCAAATTTCAAATTCAAAAAATGTATTGACATAATATGAACACACACAAAAGAAAGTGAAAAGGTAGAAGAGAGTTAGAACTATTAGATTGGCAGTAGAGAGTTAGGGTTAACAACCTTATCCGAGGGAAAGGTTCGAATACCCTGTTAGCCTCTCGGGTGTATAAGTTACTCGTAGTAATAAACTTAGGAAATTAGCACTGTGTTTCAGCCATCCTCTCACTTGTATGTATATGTTAAGTATCTCTGTCTCTAGCTAGAGACAGAATAGGATCGCAATACCCGCCCAAGTTACCTCACTTATTGCAGTCTGTCTTTTTTCAACTTGTAATTACATCGGTTTCCTCGAGCCTTCTCTGCAATTAATCTCCGTATATAAACATTCAAAAAGAACATTTTATCTAGAATGTCGTCTTTCATTTTTCTGTCTGCAGTGCAACCACGAAGACCCGATGACAATTGTCTTGTATCGTAATATATTGTATTGTAGTGTGATACTATACACTACAATAATTAAATATATTGTATTGTAGATGTATTACATTGTATTGTTTTGAAATTATTATTTTTTTTTGGGGGGGCATTGTAATAAAGTGTTTTCCACGTTATTGTATTGTATGGCATTGTGCTGCAATTTTCTTCGATGCACCGACACAAAAACTGCCCCTCCCCCTGAAAGAAATATATAAATAAAATAACGTCCGCTAATTCACTGCTCTCCATACTTAGTTACGCTTGACATTTTAGATCCTTTCTCCTCTAACAGACCACCAGACGGAACCCCCATCCTAATAATATCCTCCCCATATCTCCCCCACCCCATTCTCCATATTTTCCCTCCCCTTAAATTCTCTCCAACCTTTATTTATGTAGGAGTGCATGAAGAATTGGAACATGACTTTACACAATATATTATACTATATAAACAGTTTCATAAAAAAAATAAACTTAATCAAACCTAACCTAACCTAAGCGTTTGACACTGTTCCACATGGGAGACTTATTAGGAAGCTGCAATCAATGGCTAGAATAGGTGGAAATGTTTTAGAATGGATAAAAACTTACTTAGAAGGAAGGGAACAGAGGGTTAGAGTAAGACACTCAGTGTCTGAATGGAGAAGAGTTAGTAGTGGAGTTCCACAGGGTTCAGTTTTAGGGCCACTTTTGTTCCTTGTATATGTAAATGACCTACCAGAGTCTGTAAATTCATTCATGAATATGTTTGCGGATGATGCAAAGATTGTGAAGAAAGTAAAAAACGAGAACAATGGTAGAGAACTTCAGGAGGATCTAAATAATCTGCATGAGTGGTCAGAAAAGTGGCTAATGAGATTCAATACTTCAAAATGTAAGGTAATGAGAATGGGTACAAGTGCAAGAAGGCCCAAGCTTGACTACTCGGTGGCTGGAGTACAACTTCAAGAGAGAGAAAATGAGAGAGATCTAGGAGTAAACATACTGGCAGATTTGTCTCCAGAAATACATATAAATGGCATAGTAAGGGCAGCATATGCATTCTTATCAAATGTAAGGGTAGGCTTCAGGCACATGGACAAGGAAATGTTCAGAAATATTTATGTAACCTATGTGAGGCCAAAACTCGAATATGCAGCCCCCTTTTGGAATCCGCACTTGAAAAAGCACATAGCTAAGCTTGAAAAAGTTCAAAGACATGCCACGAAACTGGTGCCAGAAATACGCAATCTCAGTTATGATGAGAGGTGGAGGGAATTAGACTTACCATCACTGGAAGCTAGAAGAGTGAGCGGGGATATGGTGACAGTCTTTAAATTCCTTCATGGTTATGATAGAGTGGATAGGGATCGATATTTTGATATGGCTAGCTGTAGAACTAGAGGTCATAGTTTGAAGCTTGGTAAGAAAACTTCTTTGCAGGATGTAAGAAAATACTTTTTCAGTGTAAGAGTAGATGATAATTGGAATTGGCTAAGCGAGGAGGTAGTTAATGCTATCTCAATCCATAGTTTTAAGGACAGGTATGATAAGTATCACTAAGTATAAAATGGAACCGATCAGGAGACGGGAAGATACGAGCTTTGGGCTCTTTCCCGTAAACACAATTAGGTAATCACAATTAGGTAATCACACACACACACACACACACACACACATATATATATATATATATATATATATATATATATATATATATATATATATATATATATATACTATATATATATATATATATTATATATATATATATATATATATATATATATATATATATATATATATATATATATATATATATATATATATATATATATATATATATATATATATATATATATATATATACAGTATAATGAGCGGGATACCAGATTCACCAGCATCTGATTCGTGTTTTTTAAGCCGGAAGGAGGCAAGTTTTGGAGCTCTGTGAGCAGATATTTTTTTTTTCTCTCTCACACGAGTTCGAGATTGTACCTGTATTATATGGAGCTCCTGAAATATTGGGACCTACCCTTCATCAAAATCAGTTCCTCCTACTCATTGCTGGATTGGTACTCTGAGCCTATCCAAAGTGATGATAACTCAAAAATTTCCTAAGATGATAACCTCTGGAATGAAGACTCTTATCCCCTCCTCTTTCAAAACTCTTTCTCCCTCTAATCCTTGGTTTGACCATCCCTGCTCAATAGCTATTTGGGTCAGGGATCGAGCATATCAGTCGTACCGAACTACTCTTTTTTATTTAACTCAATTGTTTTTATCAAGGCTAGGAATTGCTGCAGTGCTCAAATTCGAAGGTTTAAAGCTCCTTTTAAAGAAGGAATGTTGATGGCCTTATCTCCTCCCCCACTGATAAAAGTTTCTGGTCCTTAACCCTAAACCTCTCCAATAACTTTTGTAACTCAAGCTTCCCCCCTCTCATACGTCTTGATGGTTCTATAGTTTGCTTTCCCATTGACAAAGCCACTCTCTTGGCTCTCATTTTTCTACCAACTCTTTTGCAAGTGATTCCAGCTCACCTGTCTCTCGTACTTTACTCCTCTTTAACTCTATGCCCTCTCCCATTCATTTTTTTACACAAAATCGGTGAGATTCTTCGCTCTCTAGAGATGAACAAGGTATCTGAACCCGATGGTATCCTTGCAAGATTCCTTGAGGAGTTTGCAGATAAATTGGCTCATGTGCTTTGCCATTTTCACTGTCTCATTTTCTCAACTAGTATCTACCCAACATCTTTGGAAGCATGCTCTAGCTCAGCTTGTTCCTAAAAGGGTGACCACTCTACTTCTTCCAATTACTGACCAATTTCCCTCACCTCTGCTAGTGCTAAACTAGTCAAAACTTTGCTAAATTCTCACTTCTTGAAATACCTTGAATCTAACTTGCTTATTTCCGATCACCAGTGTGGTCATCTTCTATGAGGAACTATCGGGAATCCTTTGTCATCGTCCTTGCTATATCTAAGGCTTTTGATAGAATGGCACTAGGCTCTGTGGGATAAACTTTCTGCTTATATCTTTATCTCTTCTCTCTGTTCTCTGATTTCCAGTTTTCTTTCTGACTGTTTTGTTTCTGTGGTTGTTGATGGTGCAACATCTAAATCATTTGCAGTTACCAGTGGTGTTCTACATTGCTCTATTCTTTCTCCTAATTTTTTCCTTCTCTTCATCAACAGTCTTCTCCAGTTCCCATCTCCCTCTCTTTTCCATGCCTCTGCCGATGATTCTACCCTTTATTTTTCCTCTCCTTCCTCTTAACAACTTTCATCTGCTACTCGGCATCAATCTCGTATCACTCTTTCATCAACTCTCAAATCCAATCTACAGAGGGTATCTGAGTGGGGCATCCACAACTTAGTTAAATTTGATGCCTCCATGACAGTTTCTGGTTATCTATATATCTTCTCCTTTTGATAGCCCTATTGTCTTTGAAACTGACGAAATATACTCTCTTAATTCTGTTATTATATTAGGAATCCAGATAGCCTCTAACTTGTCTTAGAGGAATTACATAATCTATATTGCTAAAAATTTAAGGGCTATGTGTGTATTTCATTATAGTTTTTCCTCTTTTCAGTAACTATCCCTGCTTAGAATACGGCTCACACATCTGGGGTGATTTTTATTTTTTACCTCCTTAACAGAGTTGAATCTGACTCCTCAAGAACTCTACTCTTCCTTCTAATTTGGATTCTCTTTCTCTTTAAATTAAGGTGACGTATAGTACTTCACTCTATACGATAATTATTCTCACCTGAACTTCTTAATATATTATCTTAGATTTGGTAGCAAGGTCAGTGATAACAGATATGCATCGTTTATTCAAATAGGTCTATTTAATACTGCACTTAGTTTACATCTCAAAGCTCCCCATTACTCCAAGTCACAGTTCCCCACCCCCTTAGAGAAAATTTCTATAGATATCTTAGTTCTGCCCAAGGCAAGGTCTAACTTCCAACTGACTCTCCCTGTGAAGTTTCCTCCCTGGTGGGTGGTTTTTAGGTTAAGCCACTTTGACCTCTACCGGCACTGGCTCATACATGTGAGAGGCCTGAGGCGTAACAATATATCTAGTTGTCACAACACCTCCTACAGCCAAGAAAATACATGGTAAAGATCAATTACAATGTTTCACTCTATTTCTTAAACTTTTCTTACGACAAAGGTATTATCCCTTTCTCAATTCTAATGTTACTACTTCCACTGCTGTTCTGATGAGTTGGCGAATTGCATCCCTCCCACACTGCCAAGGCCGTGTAACACACGTCAAGTGGTCTCATCTCACAGGAACTGTGTGGAGAATTATAACTCACAGATTTCTTGGTGCAGTGACTGTTTCTCCCATTCCACTTCAATCCCACCTGTCTTTCCTAAACCTTATGACCAACTTTCCTTCAATAAGTAGATCTATCATCATGCCAGGGTCTAAACCTGCCAAATATCTAGGTCTTCATTACTTCGATTATTCTTTTAGCCTGTCCATTTCTAATTGTTTATAATTCTCTTATTTCTCCCTTGTTCTAAAGCTTCAACCTTTGCATTGTCTCATTGTTCTATTGCTGCCCCGGTCAAATGTGCACAAAAATGAAATGTCAAGTCATCTGAGGAATCAGCTGCACCACGTTCTCAAGTAAGACACAAGCAATTCTTATGACTGTTCTAAGACCCCGAGAATGATAAAGTTTACAAGTGGAGTGCATAAAAACTTATTTGGAAGGAGGGCAACAGAAGTTAGAGTGAGACACTCTGTGTCTGACTGGAGATAGGCTCGGTTTTAGGGCCAATTTTGTTCCTTGTATATGTAAATGACTTATCCGAGTCTTCAAATTCATTTTTTAATGTGCTTACAGACCATGCAAAGATTGTGATGAGAGGAAAGACGAGACCAATGATACAAAACTTCAGGAAGACCTATATAGTCTGTATGAGTGGTCAGAAAAGAGGCTAATAATTTTCAGAACTTCAACATACAAGTTTATGAGAATGGGCACGAGTGCAAGAAGGGCCCAAATTTGGGTGATTGATTAGCAGGTGCAGAACTTCAAGGACAAGCAACAAAAGCAATGTAGGGTTTAATGTGTTAGCCAGCTTTTTCTTCTCTAATACATGTAAATGGTACAGTAAAGGCTGCATATGCTTTCTTGGTAAGTGTAAGGATGGCCTTCTGACACATAGACAATTAAATATTCAGGGATATTTAAATTACTTATGTGAGGCCAAAGCTTGATTTTGCACAACCCTTTGGAAATCTGTACTTATATAAAAAAACATAAATGGATTGGAAAAGGTAAAAAGAGCTATGAAACTGGTGACAAAGATACATAATCTCATTTATGAGTAGTGGCTGAGGGAGTTACCCTAGCCATTATTTAAAGCTAGAAAGAAGAGGGGAAATGGTGATTTTTTTTAAGTTCTTTATGGTTTTGACAGAGTGGACAAGGATCAATATTTTGACATTGGTGGCTTTTGAAATAAAGGTCGTAGACTGACGCTTCATAAGATAACTTATTTTGCAATTTGTAAGTAGGTACTTTTTTAATGTAAAAATAGTTAAGGATTGGAATTCGCTAAGTGAGGAAGTAGTTAATACAATATGCATTTTTAGTTTTAGGGACAAATATGAGAAGTATAAGTGAATATAAATATGAAACAGTGGTAATCTCGGGTATAAGTGAATCCCAGGAGTCAATATGGCTGAGGTGATTTAAATAAAATAAAGCTTGAGTTTCAGACCTGCTAAGGAAACTTGGAGAATGCTATACAAAATGCTGATGGTGTAGCTGGTAAGGTAGTAGAAATAAAAGATAGAATTTGCAACAGTAATATACATATAGTAGTGATTACAGAGACTAAGTTAAGTGAGGACATAACTAGTATCACAGGCTTTCCTAAGGGCTTCAGAATATTAAGGGTTGAAAGATCTGTGAGAACAAGTGGAGGGATAGCACTCCTCATGAGTGAAAGATATCAGTTTGAAAAAATAAACTTTGCTATAGAAAGAGGGTTCAAGGAATATCTTGTTAATCACATAATTACTGGGTCAGAGAGCATTATAATAACTGTTATATATAACCCACAAAGGAAGCAACATAAGCTAGAAGTTAGTGAGGAGAGTCATATAGTTACTATCGAATCATTAATTCAACCGTTAACATTGCATGGGAGAGATAGTGTAGGATTTTGATCATGGGAGATTTTAATCATGGTGAGATACATTGGATTCTTGACTCACATAGTGGGAGGATCCTTTTGGGTCAAAATTCCTAGATTGTGTACAAGGAAATTTCCTACACCAATATGTACAGGAACCAACTAGGGAAAAGGGTGGGGCCGAGCCATCACTGCTTGATTTAGTATTCACAGATATTATGTTGGATATTGTTAACATTGAGTATAAACTGCCAATTGGAAAGAGTGACCACTGTGTGTTGTTGATGGAGTATATCATCAAAGCTGTGCTGTCTGAAAGTAGAGGCACTGATAAGGACATGAGGAGGAGCTATCCAAGAGTAGACCACATCAAAATTAATAAGCATTTTGCAGCTATTGACTGGAGGACCTTATTTAATAACAAACCTGTATAAGAAATGCAAAAAAAATTGTTTGTGAAGAATATGGTAGGATAGTCATTTGTTGCATACCTTCCACCAAATAGGATTTATTCATGCCTGAGAGAAATGCTTCAATAATGACTGTAAGAGACGTAAGGAGTGGAGAGATAGATGCTGGAAGAGGTATAGGAGGAGAAAAAACTTAAATGCCTGGCAGGCCTATAAAAGAGCAAGAAATGATTACATAACTAAAATAAGTAAGACAGAGAGACACTATGAAAGGGATATCACCAGGAAGGTGAAAGAAAATCCCAAACTTTTTCACAGTCTTATCAGAGGAATACTGAAGGTCAAAGAACAGGCTTTAAAGTTAAAGAGAGCACATGGA
>JAXCGZ010019202.1:0-7500 GCA_037179515.1 Halocaridina rubra
TATATATATATATATATATATATATATATATATATATATATATATATATATATATATATATATATATATATCGTGAAATCTCAGTTTTCGAATGCATTAGATCTAAAACAATTTGGATTCGAACTATTGCTCAGACCAAAAAATTCTCTGGTTTTAGAATTTTGTCTTGGTTCTTAAACGGCAAGCATAGTGCATTATTCATGTGGTCACCACACGGGCTGAGAGGGATCAGTTATGCCAAAGTTGCAGCTCAATGCAAATCTTTACTCAAATTAAGTGCCTTTTCTTGTTTCATTGTATTTTTGTGATAAAATATTATTAAATAAGGCATAATGGGGCCAAAATAGTAAAGTAATAGCCACAATAAAGGTGACATAAAAAAATAATAGCCAAACATGAAAATGGTGCTCATGTCTGTGATCTTGGTTACCAATTAGGCAGCTATGGAAAAATCAATTGCCTGTATTATTCTCAAACAAAAAGAGGTGATCTAGAGAACTGATGTAGCAAAAGGGCGAAAGTTATAAGTAAACAGTGATCCCAGAGACTAGACGATGTGAAAACAACAACATCTCTCCCCTTCCCTTTCTTCACCATCTTCCACTTACACCATCAAACTCTCCTCCATACATGTAAATTCAATATTACTTTTGTTCTATATTCTGGCTAGCTATATGTAATGTTTATTATTTTTGCAAGAGATTTAATTATTTTAATTGTTTTTGCATACAAATTTAGCCTTAAAGTACTGCTATAAATATTTAAATAAGCAATTATCTGGAATCGGTTTTAAGCAGGCAGGGGAAAGATTCATAGCTTTGTATAGCATGACAACCTTAAGAACCTTAAAATAATGGAAGTCAATGTCAGCTGATATGAAAGTAACAGCGGAGTTCCCCCAGTGCCTCATATATGTCAATAAGGAAAAAGGCTACCATACAGAAAAAGTCCCAACTGTGATGAAACTGAAATTTTTTGGAAGAAAATGTCGAATCACATGCACATTCATAAGGATGCCAAGTGGGCCCTGGATTTAAGGCTCGGAAAGGATTAGCTTACTTTGGTGGTATGTGGCAACATAACAAGCCATATGATCAAGCAAAGCCTCAAGTACGAGGAAAAAATTCACAAGTACTTAAAAAAAAAAAATAATAATAATCTGCTGCTCACGTTGTGGCAACAAAATATGAAGTCTAAAGTGATGGTCATTTTGTTCTCACTTGATTCCACTACTATATTGTACCTGAGGTGAAGAAATACCTTTAGAAGAAGGGACTGCTATTCAAGTTCTTCCTATCACTAATCAGCAAAAAAAACAAAACATACTGAAGTGCTATTTCTACCTCCAAACACATCACTGTTGCAACCACTTGATCAAAGCATTGAAGTGCTTGAAGGCACTGTACACTGGCTTTACCATTGCCTGACTCTGTGCTGCAATTGCTGCTAACCTGGACTGCAGCATCATGGACTCATGAAAGATCTCCATAATCACAAGTTCAGTCGAGCTTATTGCTGAGTCTGATGGTGCCCTACAGCCAAAGTCAGTCAGTACCTGCTGGGAGACATTATGGAGTGACACAGGGAAATAGCTTTAAAGGCTTCCCTAAAAGTACAATCGACAGTAATGATTTGCAAATAGCCAGGGAAGTTTGTAGGGGAGAATTCTTTGACATGATCAGTGAAGACACTGAAAACCAGACCATATAGCACTGACAAATTATTTCTGACATATACCTCAAAAGAATGCTGCAATAGCCAACAGAAAGAATTAAGCTGAAGATACTGTATCTTATTCAACAACGAGGACACTGAAGAAATCAGCAAAAGAAATTTCACAAAGCCCAAGAATTCACTGATTCCAATATCAAAATCTCAGGCATCGAAAATTACCTCAACAGAAAAGAATTGTGGCTTTTGGTTTGCGTACCATAGTTTTTGCGAAAGAAAGCACCAATGTATGAGATGAAATAAATAAGAGAATGACCAAATGAGAAACAATGAGTGAGAGACTGAATTGCTAGTTATATTATATCTATTGCTGTACGTTTTTATTATTGTAATTATGTTCAATATGTTGTAACTCTATTTTACAGTGCAGCATATTCAGTTAAGACTTACTAAACACCCTCTACCATATGTTTAAAGACTGATTACAAAATTTTCAAATAAAGGTTTAGTTACTCTGTTTACTAATTTTTCATACTGTATCTCCAAACATTTATCATTGTAGTTATGTTCCTTATTTTCTTATTATATGCAACTGTACAGCAATGTACAGGTTACTGGAAAAATTGAATGTGCAGAATCTTTCCAGATTGCAACCTCGTCAAAGATTTCCTGCACTATCAAACAACAATGCTCCATTATCAAGGTCTCCACACTCCCAACAACAGTTGAACTATGGATTGTTAATTGCCTCCCAGAGAGCTGGTCACTCTCCACCGACATGTGGCCATCTGTGAACCTGTTGTGACATTCTTTCATTCAGTAACACCCACAGCAAAAAAGCCTGTTGCATTTTCCAATTGTTTCCACTTGGCTATCGGCAAGTTTTTAGCAGAGCTTAATGAATGAAAATATTATGCAACAAGTAAAAAGTACAGCATCTCACACACACTGGCCAAATGAGAAACAATTGCCTGATTGCCTGACAGTGATTGACTCCAAACACTACGGTTGTGCATAAATATATATGGCTCCACTATACACACTTTTGCTTCCATGACATCATTAATTCCCATAGGAAAGAATGAACTCTGATGCTATTTAGACAGACCTCGTATATACTGTATCCTCAAGGGTTGTAATCCCCCTGGCAAGGGGGGTGGTTGGGCGAGAATTAATATGAAATTCACTCAGCTCTTCATTGAGTGTAAAGTCCTTTGAGGAACATAAAATGCAAAGAAGAAGAAATAAAAGTATAGCGTAAGAAGGTATATCCCCCCCCCCAAGCAAGCAATATCTTTACCCTTTCACAAACTGAAACTACTGCTAACCTCTTGTCAGAGTTCAGTTATCAAAAGAAATCTTTAGATACATTCATCCTACAATGTCCAATATACAAGGAATGTAATCATCCTTATTAGGGGGTGGCCGAGTCAAAGAAAAGTTTTATATAGAATACAAGAGGAGACTTTCAGTCCTTTCACTCTGTCCCATTAACTTGGATATGACAAGGCATAAAGGATGACAGAGGCCGTTTTTTGTCTTTGCCCAAGGAGTAGAAGAAAGAAAATGCAGAGTAATAGAAAAAGACAGCATTAACACATTTACGCAAAGGATGTTCAACTACTCACTAGGATAAAACCCATTTATCGCTACAAAGGTGGCATAGTGGATATAAGTATACTATTTAATAAAACTGTATCTGAAATATCCAGTCTTAAGTTGCCACAGCCAATCATAATTATCTAATGCAGATACAGAAACTCCGAAGAAGATATGCGCTGGTTAGTGTGCAGCAGCATTATTCAAAGCAGTATAGCTAAATACAATTCATAAATACGATACATGGCAACATAGAGAAAGCCAAGTGTGATAAAAAAAAATATATATATAACATCCCAAACAAATACAACAAACAAAACATTTTACAGTTCACTGAACGGTGTCTAGCTGCAAAAACCATGCTCATAATGTCATCTTCATTCATTACTGATTATCAAACTGTTTCAACAAGTTATGCATAAAATTTCACCTATAAAATCTGTTTCAGGTTCCTTCAATTTTCACTGGTGATATTTATAAACTATTGACTCAGAGCAAAAGAAACAACAAATATTAAAAAGAATCAGTGAATGAAAACGGTGGATGGGCAGTATCATCAAGAGATAATCTAGCACCGTAAGCATAAAACCTACTTAAAAACATAATAACCTTCATATTCTTGGAACACGAGTCAACTAAATATGAAGTTTCAACATTTTAATTCTCAATGCAAGCTACTTACTAAGGTGTAGGAATGAAAGAAAAATGGAATACTAAACATTTTTAACTAGGATTAAGCCAGAATATGAAAGAGTTGCCTCACTGAAGAAAATAGATATACTGGTAATGGTTACCAGTGACTAAAGCACAAAATTACATTTTCTATATTGCTCTTTTTTAGAAACTACACATGGTTTTTGATGAAAATAAGAGTAAAGAAACAAATGAATGCAAGGAGACTACAATGAGCAACAAAATTATAAAAAATCTTATTCACCGTTCAGGAAAATTTTCCAAGATACTATGAAAAGCAGTAAAATTATTTATTAGTTCTCTGACCTGCAAAGCATGTGACACTAAAACATAAACTATTTTACAAATTAAAGGAAAAACAATGCGAGTATATCACTGCAATAATCTTGGACATCATCCAGCACATGCTAAGCCTCACAAAGCAAACTAACCTGAGTTTTTAACATCATCATTCATGCCAAAGCTGGAGACATGAGGATTGCGTAGGTGATAGCTTTGAACCTGGGAAAAAGGATCCAAAGGATGTAAATGGTAGAATTGTATCATCTGAGAAAGTTTTGAAGGCGAGACACATATGATCTATATACAGAGTTTTCTTTTTAATACATGTGCTTCAAAGGAGTTCTGGAAAAGCAAAACATATCGTTCTTCAAGCAAAAACCTAATTTTACCCTCTTTTTAACTGAATAACTGCATTATATCAAAAGTCTCTGCAGGTTTGGGGCTCTCCCTTGACGTTTTCTAGTCTTTTTTTTTTAATATGTTTTCCAAGGTAACCTCAAGTATACTTCAATCTCAATAACAGGGTTTACAGAGCTTTAAATAATCAATATTATCCCATCTTGCCTTTTGAACATTTGAAATATATAACATTTATGGAAGTATTCAAAATTCTTTTGTTTATATATATATATATATATATATATATATATATATATATATATATATATATATATATATATATATATATATATATATATTGTTGTTGTTGAGTGTTTAAGTCACGGACTCCCTTTTCTACCATGGGCTAGGACAGTTGCCTTCCTGCGAAGGACTTGTTTTGGCAGATGTAATCGTTACCCTGAGTGCATGCTAACCTCAGACCGTGGCGGGGTGCGACCCTCAACCCGCCGCCTCAGAGTCGCCGACGCTACCGTCTGAGCCACGGTGACTACTTATATATATATATATATATATATATATATATATATATATATATATATATATTATATATATATATATATATATATATATATATATATATATATATATATATATATATATATTATATATATATATATATATATATATATATATATATATATATATATATATATATATATATATATGAGACAATCGGATACATTTCGGACAATTCAGTAACGTCCCAACTGCATATTCCATCTTTATTTACATTGCAAGTAATGATAAAAAGCATTTTAATATTATTTAAGCATAGGATTAACATGAATTTCTTTTGGAACTGGTTTACCAATTAAATAATAATAATACCAATAATTCATAACTTTCATTCAAAACATTTTGGTTATTTTCCATTTATGGTCAAAGAAAATTAAGAATTTCTTGGCAAAACAGCCAATTGGAGCAACCTATTATTAGCCAAGATCAAAATCTTACCCCCCCCAAAAAAAATCCGTTGCAAATACTAGATCTCCTGTGCATACTAGTAGAAAATCTCATAATTTCCCGTTTAGCATTCTTGGTTTTGATATGAAAATAAATAACAATCTTCAATTACAAAGACCTGACGTGAATACCGTATTGACCTTTAAGTCACATTAAGATAACAGATAATTTTATTAATGATTTTTCACATCCTCGGCATGAACATGCAGAAGTCTATTCCGCGTAATAAGATAAAACCTAAAATGGCATAGTCAAGCATACGTCCCCCAAATTGTTGATCAAAATTTGACAGACATTTGCCCTGAGGAGCGTCCAAATAACTTTCTCTCATCCAAGAGAATAATCACAAGTGTATCGGCCGTACATGGGAACTTTACATTAAATTATGTAATAGGGTTATCATAATAGAGGGATTTCGTACTTACCTGATCCATAGAGAAGAAAAATAGGGTTAAAAAAATATCCACAGAACTGCCAAAATACACAGACACAACAATCACTTCAACACAGAAACTTCTACTACGCACGATGAGTATTGTTACGAGACAAAGACAAACTGAACTCGCGTAAAGGACAAACTAGGCTTGAACTTTCCTCAATTACTATTTTGTTATTAACAAGATACCCAACCCCAATCAAGTCATCAGCTATGGAGCTACAACAGGATAAGATAATAAAACTCCCCATTATAATCTCATTAAACAGCTACTCTGTGGTGAAAAAAGCAATGAAGATGGGATTGCCTGACACTCTCTTCTTATCCTCTCTTATAATGGCTCTTTTGACACAAAGGCTATATTTGTGAAATATTTTCCCCTCACTAACTGGGTTGGATTATCATTAACAACAGAATGATATGCATATGCACGGCTTTTCTTCTAAAATAAAAAAAATGCAATTCTAATCAATCTCTCTCTCTCTCTCTCTCTCTCTCTCTCTCTCTCTCTCTCTCTCTCTCTCTCTCTCTCTCTCTCTCTCTCTCTCTCTATATATATATATATATATATATATATATATATATATATATATATATATATATATATATATATATATATATATATATATATATATATATATATATATATATATATATATATATATATATATATATAAGGACGCAGAGTAAAGGACAAGGGCATAGGCTTATTCTCTTGACTGAGCCCATGGCGTAATTGATTGTATAAATATTCTTCCATTTCCACTTGTGATGTCCTTTTGCCAGTTAATTCTACAAGCCAAGTCCACTACTGTCTTTTCAAAATCCTTCTTCACGACTATCTGCAAAATATTATTACTATATAATTCGCAAATTACAGGTTTTGTAAGATGAATGTCAAAAAATTTCTTTATTAAAAAGAAATGTGCAATGCTGGCTTAGTGGCATCATCCTCTCCTATCCTCAGGTCAATTCAGAAGGCATAATCTCGAGCAAACACGCGAAAAAAAGGTAAGCACGTGCATTGCTCTCAAGCTTTGTATCTAAAGTATATATACAGGCACACAGAGGGTTAGAGTAAGACACTCAGTGTCTGAAAGGAGAAGGGTTAGTAGTGGAGTTCCAGTGGGTTCAGTAGGGCGAGTTTTGTTCCTTGTATATGTAAATAACCTACCAGAGTCTGTAAATTAATTCATGAATATATTTGCAGATGATGCAAAGACTGTGAAGAAAGTAAGAGAAGAGAACAATGGTAGAGAACTTCAGGAAGACCTAAATAGTCTGCATGAGTGGTCAGAAAGTGACTAATAAAGTTTAGTACTTCTAAATATAAGGTAATGAGAATGGGTATGCGCGCGAGAAGGCCAAAGCTTGAATACTCAATAGCAGGAGCAAAACTTCAAGAGACAGAGAATGAGAAATATCTAGTAGTAACCATACTGGCAAATTTGTCT
>JAXCGZ010019202.1:12500-82635 GCA_037179515.1 Halocaridina rubra
CAGAATATAAAACTTTTAAAAGAGTTATAGAAATCAGCAGCATATATCAATTTTTCACAACATAAATGTTCCTTGCACTTTTTCTAGTAAATAAAGTAGTGGAATCTATAAGAAATTTTTATCAAAATGAATATTTCTTTCTCTCTTAGAATGGATTTGAATATTGTCCTTAGATTGGTGGTTGCATATTAGAGTGCTGTGCGAATTACTGATATTGATAGAATTGTTCTTGAATTAAAATATCATTGTTGACATAATTACATCAACAGCCTAGGTTAAAGTTTTAGGAGCACATAATTTTACCCAAACAGGATAGAATTATGCGCTCAAAAATAGAGAAAGTGCAAGAGATATGAATGAATAGATACTGTTTATAGATAATGTGATCCAAAGGTATTTTTCGTACCTGCTCAAAGCAGTATTCTGAAGCATTGAGTATAAACCAGCTATGGTTGTCAGGTCTCATGGTAGAAAAAACTTGCACACTTTCTCTATAAGTGACCCAAGCAGTGTTGGGGGAGGGTTTTGTAGCAGCCCCTTTTTCCTAAGGAGCTACATAAAGTGATCAGGATGAATTGGCTGCTGGTGAATGTGTGCTGTAATTGGACAATCCTTATTACACGGGGGATTCTGGCCTATGTATATACTCGTATAAGTCTTGTATCCTCCTTCTCAAAATTCTGAAAACAAATACTGATATTAATTCAATATGGAGGAAGTACTATTAAGGACTCCCAAGCCTGTCATATTAGGCAGGAATGTGATCACGGTATTCCATAATGACGGAGACGGCTTCTTACCCTAAATACTAGAAGAATTAAAGGAACCCAAAAGAAACTTGTAAAACAAAAAGGACACGGGACTTGATGGAATACCAGCTGAGATTCTACAAGTATGGTGGTAATTTACTACATTATTGACTGCATCAGCTCCTCATCAAAATCTTTGTAATTGGAGATATACCAGAAAACTTTACAAACTTAGCAGGCATACCATCTAAAAATGAAAAGGAGATCGATTCTACTGTGGATACACTCATGGAATTTCCCTGTTAGCAACTGCAGGCAAAATCCTAGCCTGTATCATGAACAACGAACTCAAACCAATGGATAAGATGATCCCTCCAGAAATACAAGCTGCCTTAGACCATTATATGAAACAAGAAACATAATATTTAAAATGTGTTAACAAGAAAAATTATTGC
This sequence comes from Halocaridina rubra, assembly GCA_037179515.1. Classification (NCBI taxonomy): domain Eukaryota; kingdom Metazoa; phylum Arthropoda; class Malacostraca; order Decapoda; family Atyidae; genus Halocaridina; species Halocaridina rubra. The sequence continues at coordinate 13,705 of JAXCGZ010019202.1, forward strand.
GAACAACTTTAGCTCTTACACATGGTATTCACTGACCTCGCAAAACCCTCTGACTCAATATCAAGAGAACTCTTATGAGAGGTACTATCCAACTGTAGATGTTCAGGAATGTACATTCATATCCCAAGATTTCATGATGGTATGCTTGCCAGTCATGGTTATCAACTGCAGTTGTGACCCATTTCCAGTGAGATCAAGAGTAAAACAATGATGAATAACTGCCCCAACTCTGTTAACCATCTCCATTGCAACAGTCATCTAAATCATCAAAGATGACCTACCCCTAGGAATTGACGTTGTCTACGGAACAGATAGTAAACTTTTCAATCTTGGTGTCTCAAGTCCAAAAATATGACAGCTACACGTTCATGCACCGAATTCAATTTCCAATGATAACAGCATTGCTTCTCTATCAGAAAACCATCTGCAACAGATTCTGACATTCAACGGTGCATACACAAAAACTGGACTACGAATCAAACCCAGAAGACTGGGATCCTTTATCACTCATCACCAACCAAGGCAAATCAGATAATTCCATATCTTGGAAGTCTCCTATCCTCAAATTCTGACATTACTGATGAGATAAAACTCTGTCTTAAATGCAGCAATTGGACGCCTCAGAACTAATCCTTCATGACCATGACATCTGAAAAGACACCAAAATATTAGTGCGCAAAGCAGTGGTAATCCTAATGCTTCTGTGTCAAAGGATTGGATTCACACATCATCATCAGAGAGCACTTGAAAAATTCCACAAACATTGTCTCTGAAATATCTTAAGCATCAGTTGGGAAGACGAAAGAACCAAGGTCAGTGTGCTGAGCAAAGTAAACACAACATGAACTGAAGCCTTCATTGTCAAGAACCATCTAAAGTAGAGTGGTCATGTTGTTCGAATGAACAATGAATGTCCAGTAAACAAGTCTTTTGCTACACACTTATAAAGGGAAACGTAAATGAGGTGGATAACAGATAAGACACAAAGATATCCCAATAACTTATATGAAGAAATGTGAGTGACATAAAAAATTGGGAGACCTATGCCAGCTATAAGAAACACTGGTGAACTATCATTTGTGAAGGAGAAGAAACATTTGAAGCTAACTGATGTACAGTACATTACTGGAAAAAAAAAGAGATGGAGGAGAGCAACACAAACAACCAAGGCCCATTCTGCCATCTGATATTTCTTGTCCTGAATGTGAAAGACACATACAAGACCATACATAACAAAAGCAAATGCCAATATCTTCCGAGCTCAAGGGCTTAGCCTTGATAATGATAATGACTTCGTGTATTTGGAGTCACATGATGCAATAGTGCCTCCTTTAAAGTATACAAAGAAAAAAAATGTTCAGGTGAAAAGGAAATTAAATAAAGCTCGTGACTCCTGTGACTAACAAAGCACATAGCAGTATGTGTACAGGTAAGTGCTAAGAAACTAAGTTACTTTATGCTTGCTCTGTATTTACAACCCCCAAGCTGATTTCTAAGTCTCCAGTACCTAATCCTACCCTTTGCAGCTCAGCACATAAGAGCCAGGTTCACATTCGAGTGGTCTCGAACTGTGTTTCTTATGAAGGTATGGATAGCATCTATTCATCAAAAACTTTTAAGAATAAGTATAAGACAGTAATAGCATTCCTAACGTGACATCTCTCACCTCAACAGGCTAAGCATGAATAACAATGTATTGTGGCCATTGCTAAGCCGTTCCAAGCCAATCAAAAGGTTAGAGGGATAGAAAATCCATCTGCATTTATAAGTGTAAATTCAAACAATCTTGGATACTGCTGTTAAAGATAATATCCTCTAATTATTTATCATGATGTCCTGATCCCTTTAAAGCAATTTTGTTTCAATAATAAAATACATACTATGCTATGGCAGATGTGGTACCATGGGGAAGGGAGAAAGAGAAGCTGACTTTTCAAAGTCATTGCCATACAACAACGAAACCACTTAGATTGGGTGGAGGGTATGAAAAGGCTATAACTTTTGGTACCATAAACTGATGTCCTTCTATTCAGTCAGTACAATGGTTCTGAACCTCTCTTCTCAATTCATTTGAGGTCCATAACATGTAAGTGAAACATATGGTTTATTTTATAGGTTAGTTTATATATTGCTAAACAGCATTCAACTACAGTCAAACAATTTAAAAAAAATCATAATAATACTCACAAGCAGCATCTGATAAAACAATAATCTTAGAAATTGCATGAGTGTTACCAGAGACAGGTGAAGAGAGCAAAACCTTCCCAAGAAGAATCACTAGATGAACAGTACAAAGCAATCAAGAATATTTACAGAATTTTGACGATAAGAACTATTCCTGATATAAGTATTTTTGGTATTGCAGCATACTTATATAGGAATATGCATATTCATGTAACTGCAAGTAAGATATATGTATAAATAATGTTGTTCATCAATATATTACAAATCAAATTTAAAAATATAATAGATTTTTGTACATTATATAACTGGGATACAGGAAACGAACCTATATCCAAACTAATCCTATTAACCTGAGCAGGAGCTCCATAACCTCATCATGATATTTAACTATAAGTGATTCTGTACCATAACTCAAATTAACTAAATATTCACCACTGCCTAGAGCCCTAGACTAATTTTTTGGCCAATTTTTTTATTTTATTTCAATAGCTTTACAACAATGCAGTGTTTTAGAGGTTCAGTTTTTAAGATTTTTTTGTTCATTTGCTGGGACAGTATACTTGGAATGATCCATATCCCTATAATTATTTAACTATAGAACATCAATATTGTTGAGATAAAATCGTTAAAGAATTTCAGATAATGAGATCCGTTATTTTAAAATGTTGTTCCTGATTTAGCTTTTCCAATTAATATCCTTTCATATTACAGTACAGTGGTTCATAATAATCAATCTATGCAATTTATATACAAATAGAAGTAGAGAAATGGTTATGAACATTCTCTAAATAAAAGTAATTTATTAGGAAACAAGAAGACCAATGAAAGGAAAACTTTGGTTATAAAAGGTTAAACAAAGTTTTCAAATATGAAAATTTTCTTTAATGACAAGACATCCAACACATTTTATCATACATATCTGTATACCTTTTAGGTTTGAAATAACATATCAAAACAGCGTGTCTTTTCATCACTTAAAGGGTAGAGACAGGAAAAGCTACAAAAGTATTTTGCATCACCTGCACTACCAATAACACTGCTTTCTCTTGATCTGTGCCAGCATCTCTTTTAAAAAGATGCAGTATTACAGGGTTTACGCCAACAGTTCTTGTACCTTCTGATGATATGTACACATGGTAAATAGTTTACAGCAAAGTGCTCAATGTGGCATAATGAGTTATTCTACATCTGGACAAGAGAAACGATACTGCTTAACGGGAAGATAAATAAATTCAAATAAATATGGCATTTATAAAATTTAGCGGTTTTCAAAATTTTCAATGAACATTTGTACTTTGATATGACTGGTTAAATGGTTATATAAAACTGCTTTAAAGAACTTTTAAAATTCCCAAGTTGCAGGACAAGCATGATTGTATTCATTCTTGTATCTAAACTCACTGCTTTGGTTCTTTTACCTGTGCAGAAAAGCACAATGCAATAACATTACAAGGACTTTATTATGTTAGAAAATAGTTTACACAGCTGAGGACAAAAGAACCACAGCATTACTATATAAAAGCTGAAACTATGTTCTAACATAGAGTGATGACCTAATTTAAGTATGATCATACAAGATTACAAAAGCTTGTTTGTATTTTCTTCTTGAATGCTTTATATTTACATTGCGCAACTTTAATAGAATTGAAAAATACGTTCACTGCAAGTAGAGATAGTGAGCACCTCACTATAAAAATTGTATTTAACATTTAAAATGGATGCTTTCAGTATGTCACACAGCATTCAATATTACTCCTGACTTACCTATTCATTCAGTAGCACGGCAGTGTTGGTAGGAATATCAATATAATTATTCACAGATCCACAACTTCATGGCTGTGTAAATAATACAGTGAACAAATCCATCCAATAATACTGTGCTACAATGTTCAAAGGAATTCATGAATCTTTCAATAATATAGTAATGCACCGCGATCAAGAATATGAAGTAATTGATTTGGTCATAACATCAGAAGGTGGATTAGTTATTTTAATGAACTATACATCAGCAAATACTGAAATAGCAATAGATAAAGAAATTTCTCTCTTCAACGCATATCCACGTGTGAAATGGCCTAAAGAAATTAAACAAGACACTTTACAGTCACAAAGATAAGATGAAGCTCTACAAAGTTAGATAAACAATTACTCCCTTCACGACTTTTTGATATTCGAATATTTTCTAAATCAACATAAGAAACTTATGGTTACATTTACTTATATAAAGAAAACTATATAGAAGCAAACCTAACTTCAAAAACAGCTTACTACTCTTGTTTAGGCCAAATTTCAAAAATAAGAATTTAATCATGAGTAAATATTGTACACATGACTCATTAAAAAAAAAAATGAAATTATCAAACAATATGAAACACTAATCAGAGTATAGGACAGTCATATGATATATGCAAGTCTCATTATGAAACTGCAGAGATATTTTTGAAATTTCGTTCTTTATTTACATATGGAATCCTGTAAAATATGCGAACAATTTTATTACATACTACCATCATAAATGGTTTTTCATCCAAACACCACTTTTGATGTAAATAGCAATAAGAGTGTAAAGAGAGAACTCATATATCATTATTATATAAAAAAAATACTTTAAATAGTAATCAACTACATTACTGTGACCTACTTCGGAAAAACTACAGACATTGGATATAGCATAAGTAACGAACATTCTCTCCAATATTCATAAATTTAACCACACACAAAGTTGTTTTTCCTTGAAAGACATGAGGAATTTCTTGTAATTTACATCTCTCCAATTTTTGGGGTATTCTAATCTTCTCTATCTATTAACAAGTAATTACACGGGGCCTGAATTGGGCATTACAAGAAACATTAAATTACAAAGCATTCTTGTAAGGTTGTGAATGATTAGGCATAAACCAGAGGTAGGCAGACATCATATACAGAGGTAAATAGGCAATATGCATTGCTTCTTGACTTTCAACATTGCGTTGCCTTCCAGGTGGGCAAGTTCCTGCCTTCTTTCACTGCTTAACAAATATGAAAACCTTTCAATAATGTCTAGGATGTAGAAAAACAATACTGATAATTGCTGCCTTCTGCTTATGCCTGGAGAAATGTGTGCACATGTAGCAATGACAAACTACTGGTGGTACCAAGTGTGCTGAGTGCGTACAAGAGAACAAACACTGACATGCCTGTCCTGCACTCAACTAAAAATAAATATTAATGGACATATAGAATGGAAGATAGAGATTAACTGATCACTTAATAGGTAAATACACAGACTATTGATAATTATTTGGTGGTAAGGTTATAAATGATATTACAAGTCCACAATGTCTTTTTTTGTTTTTTGATTTTTTTGTTAGGAATACATCTGTAACCTTATTATTGTACTATATATAAACATAATCAGTGTCAGCCAATATATATGCATGACCAAAGCGGAATAAATGACAGGACCCTAATAATTAATGACTAAAAATGCGATACTTGTCAATAGATAATATGTACTTGTAGGTACAATATTTAATATGTACAAATACTGGAGCTTTTCAGTTAACTGCAAATAAAGTAATAATGCATAATGTTAACGTTAAAGATTGAGCTAATTTACTTAAACAAAACAATTTCTTTGCCTTGAATACTACATAATTAAAATACATAAAAAAAACCTTCATTAATTACTCTCTGGATGCCAATCGTTGACTTGCAACACCCAAATGCATTTTTACTTATAACTGTAGAAACTACAGTATTAATAAAAAAAATTTTTTCACGAAAAGCATGGAAAATCATTGAAAACTTCCTTTTTTTATGCTTAAATTGTATGTTACTAATACAAAATAAACTTTAAAAGCACAGATATGAAATACAGGGTGTGGCAAAATTAATGCTTCTTTTTAGTTGTCTCTTTATTGTTCTTCCTTCCTTTGTAGTGTTTTCTATTTCTTATTACTTCCGAAATTCTGAATTAATATAGCCCTCAATTACCATAGGAAAAAAGCTAAAGCAGTTAAATATGACCATCAAAAATAAAAACACTGGAGGCAGAGCCAATTGTTTCCTATCAGTAGAATTTAACATTAAGCAAGTCAAGAGCCGCGATACCACTTGTCTGATTAGAAAATTTGAAAGAACACGCAGTGTATATGATGCCCAAAATCAGGAGTCAAAAACCATAGATATAGAGAAATCCAATAAATCAAGCGAACTACTGGCACACACACCCCAACAATCTAGATGTCCCAAGGGTTTGTAGACTCTCAAAGAAGAACAAGAAAAAGTCTTATATCCGTCCCATTCTACAGAGCTTACATGATGGATATGAAGATAGCCAGTGAGTTTTCAATATTTTTCTAAATAAAGTCAATAATGGTGCAACCTTCTTTGATATGATATGGTGGTCAGATGAGGCACTCTGTTGACAGGCAAAAAATCGATATTAACCCTTGTGTTATCTTAGAAAAAGATGTTAATCTATGTTTGGGAAGCCACCTCTACCATAAGATTATTAGGGCCAATAGTTTTTGTAGTCATGTGAATTAGAATCATCTACACTTGCTGCAAACAGAATTCTAGCGGAGTTTGAAATCGGAATGCTATTTTTTTCTAAAGGATGGAGCGCCACCCCACCACGGGTCATGCATTAGGGAATAGCAAAATCATACTATGGATGGGATGTAGATAGGACGACATGGAGCAACTGAGTGGCCATTAAGATCACCTGATCTAATACTTCCTAAGCTCTTCTCATGGGGTTTACACAAATAGCTCATTGACAAGCTCAAACGCAAAACACTGCCTGAATTTAAATAAAGAAATAATGAAAAATGCTCAGAAATTAACGTAGAAATGTACCAAAATGTTTGCAGAAGCTTTGGTAGTGGGGTTTAGCTTGGAAATGGACACAAGGAGAGGTAAATGAGTTAGTATGTAGGTACAGTTTTGATGACAAAATATTTACAAGTTTAATTATATGAAAGTGTACACTAAGCTGGGCATTTTAAACAATATAGTACTGTGCTCTATTTTGTTTTGATAAGTAAATAATTATAATTTATCTTAAAGTAACTCATTTATTTTGTTAAATTAAGAAGAAAAAACTAAAAAATAGCACTAATTTAGCTGTGCCACTTACAACCTCAAACACAAAAACACTTCCTGAATTTAGACAATTAAATTTTAAAAATGCTCAGAAATTAACGTAGATATGTACCAATATATTTGCAGAAGCTTTAGTGGTGGGGTTCAGCGTGGAAGTGGACACAAAGAGAGGTAAATAAGTTAGTATATATGTACAGCTTTGATGACAAAATACTTACAAGTCTTATTATTTGAAATTGCACACTAAGCTGGGCATATTGAACAATATAGTACTGTGTTATATCTGGTTTTGATAAGTAAATAATTATAATTTATCTTAAAATAAAGTAACTCATTTATTTTGTTCAATTCTTTTAGTGAAGAATAGACTAAAAAATAGCATTAATTCAGCTGTGCCACGTAATGAGAATTTACATTATTTGTTGAAGATATACTGTACTCCAGAAGTGGCCAGCAAATAAAAAATAAAAACAGAGTTTACATTATACCCAAGAATTTTTAATGATTATAAAACGTTATAACTGCACATAAACCATAATTAAGAGGGTCCATACAAAATGATAAAATAGTGGCAAAATATACAGCCTAATTTTTTTTTGTGCCATATGTCATACATTTTTTTGTATTATGAAACAATATATTAGTACAGTATATGCGAAACTTTAAAAGTATGCAAACACCCAATGATGGCAAAGAATTCTCCATTAGGAATCTTGATTATATATCTGTAAAATTAATAACCAGGGAACAGAACACCTTCCATCTATACTGGATAGTTAACAATAAATATAACACTGCTACCGATATAGGATCAAAAAAATGAACAAAAGACTGTATCTTTTATCAAACATGGTTACACATAAGAAGAAGGGAATATCAAAAGAGCAGTCTATTCATTTGCAATTTTGAAAGTAAAATTCTTCTTATCTGTGAGATGTTGCAAGCAACTGAAGTTATATTTCTTTTGCAGCTATTTTTTGCGTAATTATCATAGGTCAATGAATTCTTTCCATCTTCTTCAAAATTCCAAAAGGATATGCTTAGCTGGCTTCCACAATATAATAGCACAATTTTATTTTAACTTCTGAAGATGATTTTTGTCTAATCAACAAAATGTTAAATGTTAAGTAGATAACCCCTATAATTTTACTGTTCTAAAAAACCTATCAACCAGGGTAATTCATATCTTCCTAACAGTAAATGCACAGAATGATACATATTATTTTAGGTAGATAACCCCTATAATTTTACTGTTCTAAAAATCTATCAACCAGGGCAATTCATGTCTTCATAACAGTAAATGCATATAATGGCACATATTTTCTTTAAAGGCTATCTACTGTAATGCCTCTGATTGGTCTCACTAAGTTGCCTAGAGTAGGAGAATTAAATAAATACGAAGTGAATTAATCTCATTCTCTAAGCTATCAGTTACCATTATTTTCCCATAGAGGACACAAAACCAACAATCGTTCATTATCAAAATATCAACATTGTAGCTAGAAACTTATATCTGCACTATTTTGATATTATTACAAAACTATAATAATGCTGTTTGACAACTACAATTAGTAATAGTTCGAGCAACTATACATCTCTCTTTTCAGAATCTCTGGTCACTCTATCTCAACGTAAATGAGAATACTACATTTAGTCAGCAAGTCCCAGACTTGATCCTGTGATGGAGGTAAAAATATTGGGGAAATTCTCTAGAGCGAATTCTGTGTCTGTAATACTTGGTGATAGTATCAGTCTCTGCAATATAGTGACTTAGCATAAAATATTTTCAATCCACTGCACCACTATAGAAGTGAGAATCAGCAATATTGTTAAGAGCATTATTACGTGTCATTTAGAAAGATATTTACACCTATTTATCACTGGTCAACAATGATCTTCCCATTAGAATGAACAGGTTCACTGAAATACATGTACTATAATACAGGAGCTTCTCTGGATTGGTGTGTGTGTGGTCTAAGGACCCGAGCTTGAGCCGGCCTAATTCTGTGGAAATTGAGTAAAATTTCACTTACTCATACCAAGGGTGTGGAAGGGATACATTTGGTGTCCGTCATCCATTACCTCCTAGGACTCAGAAGGCATAATGAGTATACTAGTGAAAATTAAATGTCAACAGCAAAGCCAAATGCATTTACGACATCAACACAGAGAATAGCAAGTATCCTGTAGCTCAGTTATAAACAAGAAAAGTATATTAATAAAGAAAAATTAAATTAAATACTTCTAGTAAGTTGTATTAATTTAAATGACAATGGCAGTATGGATAAAAAAAATTACCTTAAACTAGTTACATATGGTAAGTCCAGGACAGTTCGATGTTAAGTCTTCCTTCAGTTACGGTTTTTCTATGCCTACATCAATACCAAATACTCTTGGATATTTGTTACACAGCTCTTATTATCCCTTCACATCAGACAAGTCACAACCCTCTTAATTCTGTTTCTCTTTACTTTATGCTTTCTTTGTGCCCAGGCCTGATGAGGGCAGTTTTATTTTGTTTTTTTGGCCTGTCCTGGTGTCAATCATAAAAAAAGATGCTGTACATTAACCCAACAAAAGAGCTATAATATTGTCTGTCCAAATATATTATGGAGAGATCCAAATATTATTACAAAAGACAGCTGGACTGGTCACAAGTCCATGCCGTATGCAGAAAAGAATGCTTTGTTTTCAGAATATAAAAAAAGTTCTGAGTACGAATGAACTTCAAATAGAAGTATATCATCTCATCAAAGTTTTAGCATTCTACAAATACTCATATAAAGTAGTTAAAAACTCTTGATCTATTTATCACAAAGCTTATATAGAAAAAACACAGCATTACAATAAATGCAGTTGGTAGATACAGTCACTCAAAACACAAGAGTACATTGATACAACATTAGATTTTTGGTAAGTAGACTAGACTGAGAGCAATGTCTTGATCTGCTTTGGTGTGGTATCATCATTTAAATGCATGGTTGTATACCTGAAAGTAGAAGTAAATATACTAATAAGAATATTACACTTGGATAATGAAATAAAAAAAGTCTTGACCTACTGTGTCTTTTTTATTTCAATGCATGTTATGCATTTGAAAAAAATTTAGAGTACAAATCCTCTAATACACTCCCATGATCAGTATTTTTTCTAGCGACAAATATACAATTGGGTGAGATATTTTTTCTGCTTCAATTTTCATTAACGACTTCAGTTCATTCTCAAAGTTATCATTTTACAGCTAATGCAAAGAAATTAGGTATGATCCATCAGTTTACAAATGTATATAGGTAGAAGGTAGTCTGTCATTATTCTAATTTATATAACATATTCATTGCAATGTGGATAGAGGATGATCTACAAAACAGCCTGATGAAAGATAAGGCAAAATTGTGAGGCAAGTAAAGAGTGAAAGTGAGGAAATCTTAAGTGATAAAGACAAAAATAAGCAAACAAAAAAACAAAAAAAACAAACTTTATTTCCATTTCAATACAATGGGTATTCGTCAGCCAGGGCAAGCCCCAACCCCCCACTGTGGTGTCCAACCACAGCAGTTCCTGCCAGTAAACAGCTAAACTCTCGGTCTCGGACGGGAACCGATCTTTCGACCTCGTGAATGCAAAGCCAGCGCGTTACCACTGTACTAACCAGGGGTGTTATTCCAATTTCGCAGATTATAAACACGCAAGGATGGAATGACTATGAAACTGCTGGATGATGAAAACCCATGTGTTATGTTTGAAGAAGTAACACCACATGCACGATACACATTAAGGATAACAAGGGCAGACATCAAGACATCAATGACAGAAGTATGGAAAAGCTTCAGGACTGGAGGGATTAGCAAAGTAAACGTGACATCCCTTAGAGGAAGGAGGCTTAAATTTACTTTAGAACTTAAATATGGAATATGTATATGAAGATGCAAAATGTTAGATCAGTGGAAGCATATTATGATTAGATCAGGGAAGAAGGAGCCATTCAGGTGTGTGGAAACAATACAGCAGACAGAATACGAAGACAATATAGGACTAGACTATAGAATAAAGGCTTAGAAACGAGAAAACAGTGCAAGAAGAACACTTTGGATTTCTTCAAAGAAAAGGAATAAATGACAATCTTTGCACTGAGACAGGTACTGGAAAAATAGAGGAAAAACAGAGAGGGATTCTTGTGTTGTTTCTTGATCAAAAATATCTTTTAATAAGAACAGTTTGTCAGGTAATGTGATGATGCGTGAGAGAAAGAGAGAAGGAAGGGTCAAAGAATTATGTTTGGAAGGTCAATAATATTAATACTGTATATATATATATATATATATATATATATATATATATATATATATATATATATATATATATATATATATATATATATATATATATATATATATATATATATATATATATATATATATATATATATATATATATATATAGATATATATATATATAGATATATATATATATAGATATATATATATATAGATATATATATATATATATATATATATATATATATATATATATATATATATATATATATATATATATATATATATATATATATATATATATATATATATATATATATATATATATATATATATATATATATATATATATATATATATATATATATATATATACCGTACATTTCGGTGTATAAGTCGGCCTACAGATAAGTCGACCCAAAAATGAGAGTAATTTTTTATGATTTTTGCTAATATCTGAGGTATAGGTCGACCTCTAAAATACAGAACTCGCCTACCGTAAATTATCTGCTAGCCTAAGCAGCAGTGTAAAAGTTGAAATACGAAACTCGCCTAAGTTATAGGCTAGCCTAAGCAGCAGTGTAAAAGTTACCAGATGTTGTTATTTAACATTTCTGTGGTCAAAAAAGGGTTGGTGTGAACGCACTTATACCGTAACTTGTTTTGTTTCGTCAGCGATCAGCTGATCGGAAACTTTACAAATGGCTGCATGATGTTTACATTGTTATGGTCTTTTTCCTTTGATTAATAGCATTTTGTGGAATTTTAAGGTAATGGTAGCTCTATTACATTATTAGTGTCGAATCAGAATGTGAATTGATTAAAATACAGGTATTTACATTAGTAGCTACATGTATTTACATCGATAGTTACCGCACCGAGGCTGTCGTCGGTATTAGCCTAAGGTTAGGCCTGATTTCCTGCACCAATATGTCACAAGATTTCAAGGTTTGCTTTTTGTGATTGTTATATAAGTCGACCCTCAATTTTGGGCTGATTTTTGGGGGCTAAAACATCGACTTATACACCGAAATATACGGTATATATATATATATATATATATATATATATATATATATATATATATATATATATATATATATATATATATATATATATATATATATATATATATAGTAAGGAAGCCCATCAGTGAAACAAAACTTATAAAACAATGCTATATTTCGGATCCTAACTGGATCCCTTCTCAAGCACAACTGAGTTGTGCTTGAGAAGGGATCCAGTTAGGATCCGAAATATAGCATTGTTTTATAAGTTTTGTTTCACTGATGGGCTTCCTTACTATTTAGTGCTGTATGCTAACAGTTTGTACTTATTTATATATATATATATATATATATATATATATATATATATATATATATATATATATATATATATATATATATATATATATATATATATATATATATATATATATATATATATATATATATATATATACACCTAGTTCTTAGAATAACGCGAAGGTTCTCAGAAGTGCCGCGTATTGTAATTTTCGCGTAATGTAACGAGTCATTTTCCATAAGAAACAATGATAATAGGCATAGATACATTTCACAACCATTCATAGACACACTATAACAAAGATATAAGATGAGTAAAACATGTTTCATAAGTATATAACAAAGCAGTAAGACCTGTAGTTATTTATATTAACATGCAAATAGTATACAGTATAAAAATATATACAAATTTACTGTACAGTAAACAAATTAATGCACTCTATTATGCAGTGGGCAACAGGCATACACTGGGACGTGCATGGTGGCAGTGAGCACGAGGATGGAAACGTTTTGCCGCCTCCGTATCAGCTGATGCACCCTCGCACGCTACTTCAGTGACAATATTATATAGCAAGTTTGTTTGCTGTTTGTTCTTAATGCTTTTTTTCAATTCTCTTCATAATATCCGATCGCATTAAGCGGTAGAAGAGGAGGAGGATGCAGGAGAACGAACCTCTATCTGCAAACATTTTGCCGCCTCCGTATCAGCTGATGCGCCCTTGCACGTATTTCCCTGACGATATTATATCGCAAATTTGTTTGCTGTTTGTTCTTAATGCTTTTTTCAATTCTCTTCATAATATTTTATTGCATTAAGCAGTAGAAGAGAAGGAGGATGCGGGAGAACGAACCTCTATCTGCAAACGTTTCGCCGCCTTAGTATCAGCTGATGCACCCTACCACGCTATTTCCCTGACGATATTATATTGCAAGTTTGTTTGCTGTTTGTTCTTAATGCTTTTTTTCAATTCTAATCATAATATCCAATCGCATCAAGTGGTAGAAGAGGAGGAGCATGGCGGAAAAGTGCCTCCAAGGCGGTCGATTATTTACTAAAATGAAAATGTTTTTTTCGAATTTTTTTGCAAGGGTGTTATTTGCGAATTTTGTATTTTTTTACTATAAATTTTTTAGGGGTGTTATTCCAATTTCGCAGATTATAAACACGCGTAAAAAGCAAACTAGGTATATATATATATATATATATATATATATATATATATATATATATATATATATATATATATATATATATATATATATATATATATGTAAAATCCCTAATCGAGTGAGGAGTAATGGAAGAACAATAAAAAATATACCAACATGATAAGGTTACAATAAGTGTTTACCTAAAGTCCAAATTTCTTTGCACTAATTATGGAAACTCTGACTTGAATTACATAGGATTGTCTCCATAGACCATATTATTTCCTGATGACATTGTGCTCTGTAGCACAAGTCATTAAATGAATGCTGGTGAGTGTGGAGGAATGCATTAGAAAAGAGAAGCCTGAGGATTAGCAGGAATTAACCAGAATATTTAAGCTTCAACAAGTAAGCACAAAATGTGGAAGTCTACCTACAGGGAGAGACACTCAAGAGAGAGACACTTTTATAAATCTGGGACTGACAGTGGCAGAAGATAGAAAGCGAGATACAAAAGTACAACACAGAGTGGAGTCAGGGTGGAAGAATTCTAAAATAAGGTTTTTGGAGTGCTACATGATCAAAGGATTAATAAGAGAATCAAGGGCAAGGAATGCAAGGCTGTGGTTAAGACCAAAAATGATGTATGGAGCAGAGACTTGGCTGGTGAAGAGGGCATGAACAGAAAATGGCTAATGCAGAAAAGAGAATGTTTTGATGGAAGTGTGGAGTGCCTACGTGGAATACAAGCAAGAATGAGAACATCAGACTGACAACAACACTAGAAGAATATCTGAAAATATACAAGAGAGAAGGGTGAAGTGGTACAGACATGACAGATGATGTAATAAAAATAATAATAAATAAGGAGGTACAAGGTTGCAGTAACATACAAAAGCCTGAAAGAAATGAGTGAAGGCAGCTGAAGTTTAGTGACATCACAAAAAAGTAGAAGCTGAAAATAAAGAAAGAGGAAACATTCTATGTGGATGCTTATAGAACAAATTCTTGGCCCGACAACTAGCTGGACATAACAAAAAATGAATAATGTCTAGCTAGCAAATTATAAACACTGGATAATCACAAACAACAAGAGGTAGGTTTAACAGAAAACAAGACTGAATGCAAGTTCATCCATCCTTGTCACACAATTATCAGATATTCCTAATACAGTATGTTATCAGAAGACTGGGAAAACCATGAATATTCAGATAAAAGAAACATCAAGGTATAAAGACTAATTCTATCTCGTAAAGTTCTTGAATAGTAGGCACTTGACAAGCCACTTTACACATCAATAAAATCCAGTCACCCTTCAAAAGATGTAAATATACTGTTGCAAAATATTTCAAAATTTAAATATGCCACTACCCATCATAACACTTACCATAGAAATTTACAGGACATAACTCACTATAGTATATAAAAAAATAATATATGATTCAAATTTGTATTACTCGTCTGTAGCCCCACATTGTGAACTATATTCCAATCAACTCCAATCTACAGTCCCAGTGTATACTATATCCCCTTACATATTCTGCAATTATTAGGTTTCTACTCTATAGTTCCACAATGTGTGTTATATCCCTATATAACTCCAAAAAGTACAAGTTTCTTCATTACTGACGCCTTTCTAATCCCTATGTCTATTTTTTTTTATAGTCCCACCATTTGCATTACATCAACTTATAACTCCTGTGTCAACATGGTTAATTTTTTTCTATAGTACATTATGCGTGGTATTCAAAATATCCTCTTCTAAACCTTCCTCTCCAATTATTAAAACTTATTATCAGCATTCATTATTAATTTTCTGTCTTTCAGTACTTTAGTTTTGATGACACATAATATAGGAAACCTACAGAAATACAAAATTAGAGGAACTACACACAACAGATATTCAGTAACAAGAAAGGGTTTTTATGACTGTCAAGCAGATCTACATTTTATAAATCAAACTACAGTAAACTTTATTTCCATTTCATTACAATGGGTATTCGTCAGCCAGGGCAAGCCCCAACCCCCACTGTGATGTCCAACCACAGCAGTTCCTGCCAGTAAACAGCTTAAACTCTCGGTCTTGGACGGGGACCGATCTTTCGACCTCGTGAATGCGAAGCCAGCGCGTTACCACTGTACTAGCCAGTATTCATGTACAACCCTCAGAGCCCCATTCACACTTCAGATATTCAACCATAAAGTGACTTCTCATGCTGTCCATCCCAGAATGTTCTCCTTGCAAAATACAGTTCATGCAATTTGATTTTGTTTTTTCCATTACACACACTAATCCTCTGCCTTCACATTACACGTGGTCCGCAACCTAGGTTAAAATCAGCAGGAGGGGTATAAAGAACTTCACCCTTGCAAGCTTTGTGTGTCATAACAGGAAGTTAAGAGAGCTATCAATGGAGGTGGGATAGAGGATCTGGAAATCTCTCCTTCCATTCTATTTTTCCAGAAACAAACTGACTGAGAAGCCACACAGTGTATGTATTGGTTTCAAAAGAATATGGCATTTAAAAAAAAAAAAAATATATGGAATCGAAAGGTATTTTTACTCTGACAATGGGGCACAATTTAAAGACAGTCATTAAGTAAATAAACGATAATGAAATGTCAAGTCTGATTTTTAGAAACCTCCTTTTCATTAAAATTCAAAATTTGCTTTCACATACCTGAGTGCATTTAAGAGATTTTCTGAACTGGAGGCTGGTTGATCTTTCAAAACTTTCACGCAGCCTTTAACCTGTAGAAGCAATAGAATGGTTGTAAAACTGTAATAATGACTCTTCTGCATTCTTTCTATTAATATCAGGTCATAGAAGGACTGATGGGTGGCTGAATCCAAATTTTCCAAACAACTCAACACAACTTCAGTAGTTCCAGTCAGTATGACAAGAATTGTGAATAGGAATAAATCTTTAAAATAAATTAGTAAATATTGTAACTCACTGTTTTTTATTCCTATAAATATTGTTTTTTCCAATTCTCAATTCTGTATATACACCACTGACAGTATACATAAAATAAGGAATTTTAAATTGCAATTTGAGGAGTAAATTAGGTAAGCAAAACTAAAAAATTAAATTTATAAACAGGTCAGTATAATTACTACAAAATCTAAGGCAGCGTTGTTAATTAGCACTCTGTATGACTCAAAGTATGAAGGAAAATACACCCAGAATGCATGAGAAATAAGTAATCAAATCCCTTATACAGGGCAGCAATTGAAAATATTACTTTATAAGTATGTAAACTCATGTGAACTCTGCAGAATTAATATTTCATTATGAAAGCAATTTCCACATAATTACAGCTAAATTGAAGTAATCAGTTATATACTACTTGCCTTATGCTATAAGAAAAACTACTCCTTAAGAAGTCTTTACATATATACTAAAAAACCAAAGTCTAGAGAAAGAGAATTAAATACAGTACATATGTTTCTTCTAACAGATACATGACCTACATTCAAGATATGACAATTCAGACTGCATGCGATACACTAAAAGATAAATATGGATAAAGGAATATCCTGAGAAAAACTCGACGACAACTAAGATGAAAACCATGCAAGATTCAGTGACTAGGCACGACATAAACATGGCAAGTATAATCTACATATGCAAGGACTTACATCAACGTTGGAAGCCTTGACGAAAGCGCCAACTGGATGTACGTGATCATATAGTATGATAAGAGCAACCATAACTCTGCGTATGAACAGTTGTGTTTCCTCACGTCGGAATCTAGCTATTAAATCTCTGTACAAGAAAATGGAGATCATAATTACACCATAAAATATTCTTAGCTTAAATTTTGCTATATTCCAAATTACATATATATTCTTTACAAAAATGGGAATATTATTTAATGGTTTAAAAAAATTAGGGTTACCATACATTAAAAACTTACGGATTTTCCAACATTCGCTGACAAACTTTGGCCATGGTCCCAAGTGTCTCTGTCGTGTTTTCAAGAGGAATTTCCTTGTGCTGAAATGAAACAATAATAAAAACTCTAAATTCATTACACATACATTAAAAACAATGCTATGAGTATTTTGTTCAAGCAAATTGAAAGAACTACTTGCTAATTTTAATTCAGATATGGTATCTAGCCTATTAATTCAGATCATACTCTGAATGGCCACAGACAAACACTGCAACATATACAAATGATACCAACAGGGCAGACAACTGCAATAAAAAAGGCACCTGGGAATCAGCATACCTTGCAGATCCTTAAATAATTTTTAAACAGTTCTTTGGAAGGTGACCGGTAAAATCCACCCCGAAAATTCCTCCCACGGAAATTCCACCCCACGAAATTTTATGCCCATAAATTTCCACCACACGAAAATTCCACCAATTAATCAATACATTTCAATTTTGTGATTGTTTACCTTAAGTTTGTCTCATTATCAGTTGTTAGTTATCGTAAATATAAAAAAAATAATTCTATCTATATCTATTAATGAATATATGGCTAGTCAGAGGGTTAGGTTAGGTAAGGTAGGTTAGATTGGGTTAGGTTAGGGTAGGGTAGGTTAGGGTTTGTTTGCTTATTTGGTGGGGTGAAAAATTCGTAAGGTATTCTTTCTCTCTCTCCTGCCAGCTTATATTTTCCAAAAAGGAAATGACATTATATAATACTGTAAATAGTTGTCTCTCTTGAAGATAATTTAATCGACGAGGAAAGAATATATTAAGCATAAACATGAGGCAGAAATAGGGAAGTAAAAGGATCAACGAAAAGGAGTTTGCCAATCTGAAAGTCTAAACATTTACTATGTGATGAAATAATATACAGTACTTTCATTCAGGAACATGCTATTGATTATCTCCAACAGCTTAAACAATACAATTAATTCACTTCATGAATGCAAGAGATTGTAACAATAGAATATGCTGCCTCATATGCAGCAAATACGTACCACTATCTAAAATATCAATTTCATGAAGCAACACTAGCAATGACGACGAATAATAATCTAAAGATTTCAATGCAATTAATATGGTTAGTTAGACAATAAATACCCTAGTGGTGGGGGAGAAAGATTCGCTTGCAAGTTTACACAAGCAACTAAAAAGAATACCCTGATGATGAGGGAAAATGTTTCCATCCTTGCATGTTGTGTAGTGTAAGAAGCAATTGAAAGTAATATCCTTGGTGGCAGGTTCATATTCCACCTCTTATTCCAGGTATTTAATAGGAACTGAGTAAAATATATAATCTTGGTGGAGGGGGGAAAACAATTCCACACTCAAGCTGTTTATGGAATGTAGGAAGATACTAAAAAGGATATCCCTGGAGTAGGTGAGAAGCAATTGCACAATTACACATTTTGCGTGCAGTAGGAAGGGATTAATACGGATATCCTTGTTAGTTGGGAAGAAAAAAATTCCCCCATCGTATTCCCCATGTAATGTTAGAGGCACCTACTGTTAATGGGATGGCCCTGATGATGAGTGAAAAAACAATACTTTTGTATGCCCTGTCCTTTGAAAGCAATTAAAATATGATAACAGCCCTGTGGTTGTGGAGAAAGAATTCTACACTCACCTTATCTGAATGACAGGGGACAACTCATAGGGATATCGCTGGTAAAAGGGGAAAAACAACACTAAGTTCATATTCCCTGTGCAGTATATCTAAGAACCTAATAAATGGGATATGAAAAGAGGGGGGGGTTGGCAATCCTTCCTACTTAGTTTTGTTTTTACTTGCGACAAAACAACCAGTAGAGACTAAGAGTACAGATGGGGTGTGTTGTGGTTAAATCCTACATTCGTAATTCTATAGCTACAGCTAAGGGCTCCACGCTAGTCTGAAATCTCACTTTGGGGGAAAGAATTATTTACTTGGAACTTAACTCTTGTAAGGAATTCTTTGCAGTTGAAACAATTTCACTAAGTCTCTTTTAAACAATGAAAAAGTATTCAACTACATCTACATTTTATGTAAATTTTTTTACTATGAAGAATATGTTTCATAAAATCCTATAACAAATATTATGCCAATATAATGCCATCTTTACATAGAGCAGGACAGCAATAAATTCATAAAAATAGGAGAGCATTGGTTCATCATAGTCTGCCCATTTAATCCTCTTCTTTCAGTTGTAGAAAGAGGAAGGGCTTGTCATCCCTTGCTCCCTCTCAGGCAAGTCTTGCAATATACTAGAAAAATGCAGACAGAATTCCTTCTCCTTCATAATTAGGAATACCCCTATCAACACTAGTGAAAATCATATCTACGTGTAGAGAAAGGTGATATTTCCCAATGACATTATCCTTTACATTCAAGCTAAGAAATAAGATCCCATATAAACTAAAGCATGAAAGTGAATTGTCTAACATCAAAGGTATACTTTTTGTTAGCATTCAAAACACTAAATCCTGCTGAAGTAAGAAGTAGCCACAACTGGAGAGAGGTATTGGCAGCCCCATCCCCTCTCTCATTTCACTTTTAGTCACCTCCGACAAATCACAGGAAGATATCAGCTGAAATCCACTCCCCCTCTCCACCAAGTTAGTCAATACATACAACAAGCGCAATATACCAAGAATTCCCTCTCTTTGGCCACCTCCATTTTACAAAAATTAAAAAAATATGGTTAACAAGTAAATAAAATGAAAATGTAATATGACAGTACTAAAATACAGAAATTTGAGAGTAGTTTATCCACTAATTGAGAGAAAGAATACCATATCAACAATGGACCAGAGGTGTTCTACAGTTAGTGGTTTTTTAATTTCTTTCTAGCCAGGCCACATCTCACTGAAGCTAGAAGAGTGGCCACAGCTAAAACAAGTAGGCACAAGAGTTTTGTCATTCTCTGCTCATCCTAATCTCTACATCGATGGCTAAGGAGCAGGAACATAAAAGTGGGAAGAATGATTAACATCCCGTCACCCTAAAATTCTTTAAGTAAGCTCTTATCACATTCAGAGAACGAGGGTGAGGAATTCATTCTCCTCCAACACCAAGGACAAGAAGCTTGATACAGTCATTCTAACTGTATGCGAATTGAAAATATTAAAATAAAAAAAAATCAAAGAACTTACCATAAATATAACATACTTTGCAATCAAATTATATCATCTTTAAGTCATAGTATTTGGTGTTTTTCAATCTTTTTACCACCATTTCTTCCTCTTTTTATTATTATTATTTTTATTATTATCATTCAAGTTACATATATGAGCTATGTACAACATTACTGTCTGCAGCTATATGTTCATTTTTGCTTGTTGTGTGTACATTTACTTTTTATAGTATTTATTTATTTAGGAAAATTTCTTCATCTAAAAGAAATAGGAAATCTCTACGTAATTGCCAAAGTTAATTAATGATCTTTTATTTATTTTACCTCTCTCTCTTTCTTTCATTGACTCAACTGCAAGAGTGGTGTTAACAGTACTACCGTAGAACATTTTAAAGGAATTCTAGACAGAATGCTGCACACACTTTGATGAGTGTGTACTGTGTATGTATTACTAAGTAAATATGAAGTATTTCCTAGGTATGGACCACAAGGTCCATGAGATAGTAATCCTGTCCTTGTAACTCCTTGTAAATCTATCTTTCTCTCTCTCTCTCACTCAAAATGACTTTCTAAGAATACCAGAGGTTGATAAGAGGTTATATATAGAGAAATATCAGTACTGACTTTACGAGAATTTCTATTTAAGCAGCTAGTTATGGAACCAACTGTCACGTCAGATGCTCAAATAAGATGGTCATCTCATATCACATTCATGTTAAAGTACATTTTGGTAACGAAATGTAAAAGCCCCTAATAATAACATTAAACATAATGTAAGGTATATGTATATGTGCAAACTGAAGTCTCAGGGGTGATATAATCGATCATATGTTTCAAGTCGATACTGAACATAATTTTGTAGAGTACTGTACATATAAAATTTTTCTCAACATAGAATTCTAAACATTCATTTTGAGTAACTGGAAAAGGAAGGAAAATAATGTTAACGGGATGATGAGAGTACACAACATGAGAATCCCATAATTTTAAATATGTAATAGATTGGTGAAGCTACAGAATGTTATCATTTCAATATTATTGTGTTTATAAACATAAAAGTGTACAATGCTCATGAAAAAGGAAAATTTTACAAGTCTAGGCTCCATTGTATTGCCAATACATCTAAATTATAGTTTTAACTGCCTTAACCTTAATGTACACTATCAATGTTATCTATGATACATGTAATGGGATAGACGATGTTACCTTGTATATACATATGAATATTTTTCAAGGCCAGCAAAACTTATAGTCTCCAACGCAATACCAGAGAAAATGCAATTAAAAAATATCACAGTACATAAATACAATAAAACCAACACCCAATCACCCTTCACAACATTTCTGTGTATGGGGATCAAATTAGCTGTAGCTAATGTCTTTTGATATACTAGAAGAGGTAGCGTGGCAGTTCAAATATGGTAGAATCAGTAACTCAGCAAACCAAATCTGTATACCATTAGTTATATGAGGTTTGTGATGATGCTTTCTCTTCGCAAGGACTAGTTTCAATACAGGCAATACTGGTCACTTTCCAAAAGTTTTTTTGGGACACCGGGACAAGCAAAAAAAATTGCCCTCATCAATAAAGGCCCGGGCATGAAGAAAACATTAAGACGAAGAAAAATTAATAGGTTAAGGACAAGAAAGAGATGAGGTAATGATACACAATAGGAAAAGGACAACTGAAAGAACAGTCAAAGTACTGAGGACCTAGAGATATGGCAAGATTAGGCACTGAGAAATCAATGTACCTTACTTCCAGGGTAGTGAGTGGAAGAATAAACTTTTCATCTGTGTATCCAGTATGTTGAAAGAGCAACATGTGAAATGTCATAGATCCAGTTTTTCATAAATTTTATTTCCTTGACTCTATCACATCTTTCAGTAATAGCAACAATGCTGGTTTCTGAAGGAACTGACAAATCAGAATTAAAAAGTAATACTTACTTCAGATACAAATGTCGAAGTAGCTTTGCTAAGAACCTTCAACATAGGAGTTGAATTAGCATAGAAGAGGCTCATTTTGTTTGCTAGCTGATGATCAATGGCAATATCTTCCTCCCCACTGTCAGACTCGTTCATCTCCATCTTCGACCTCATGACACTTCGACGATAGTAACTGAAGTCATTCTGAATGGCTGGCGTTGTCATCTAATACAAATTGTTTTTTAGAAAAATTAGAAACCATGGTACAGGGATTTCAATATTGATTAAGATGATTACCTATAGAAATGAACTACCTTAAAGTATGAGAAAACTATGGGAAATTACATAACCATACTAAGCTAAGATACATTTTCTACACATACAGTAACCCCTCATTTATCGCGGGGGTTCGGGTCTGGAACCGGCCGATAGGTGAATTTCCGCGAAGTAGAAATACCTTAAAAAAAAAAAAAAAGCCTTTATCAGGCTGTAAAGAGGAACAGAGATGGAGAGTGTAATGACCTGTCAGATGTGAAGGGATTATAAAAGATGTGTAATGAATATCCAATTCTCTGCTGGGTTTTAATATACCTCTGCATTACTTTCATGATGTCTATTCCAAAAATTCTCCTTAGATCTTATTCTTATTATTATTGTCATTATTATTAACATCATTATTATTATTATTATTATTATCACTGGCAACAATAATTTTCCTTTGATAATAATTGTGGAGATTATTATTATTACGAATATGTAATTAAACCATTATTTTTACAATAAATATTGTAGTTTTGGTTGAATGAACAAGAGTTAAGTAAAGATCTCTCTCTCTCTCTCTCTCTCCAACATTCTATTCTACCCAACCCCCAACATTGACTTTGTCCCAGCCAACTTAGGAGGGGCACTGTACACAGTTATTAAAGTAAATAAACCAACAGATGTACAAACAATGATGAACCCTTAATAATAATAATAATAATAATAATAATAATAATAATAATAATCTCCACAATCATCATCAAAGGAAAATTATTGTCGCCAATAATAATAATAATAAGATCTAAGGAGAATTATTGAAATAGAGATCATGAAAGTAATGCAGAGGTATATTAAAACCCAGCAGAGAACTGGATATTCATTACACTTCTTTTATAATCCCTTCACATCTGAAAGGTCATTACACTCTCCATCTCTGTTTCTCGTTACAGCCTGATAAAGGCTGATTTATTTTATAATTTTTTGGCCCGTCCTGGTGTCACAAAGAAAGAAATTAAATAAATAAATAAAAAAAAACTAAATAAAAAAAATTACTAAATAAATAAATAAATAAATAATAATGATAATAATAATAATAACAAAAATTCTGTTCCTCGTTACAGCCTGATAAAGGCTATTTTATTTTTAAATTTTTTGGCCCGTCCTGGTGTCACAATAATCTTAATCCCCCCCCCCAAAAAAAAAAAAATAATAATAAAATCCGCGATGCACTGAATTCGCGATAGTTGAACCACGAAATAGCGAGGGATTACTGTATAAGTAATGACTCAATTGCACTGTTTCACAGAAACTAATGACAATTCTAAAGTAGCCAAAAACATGATAGCGCATATTGATCAAACATTTATAAACAGCCTTTATTATTTTGAGCTAAGAATACAACTCTGACAGAATATAGCTCACTGTGTCAGCAATATACATAAAAACTAAAGGCAGCTATTTTAGGATTTTACAGTACAAGTATGAGGACTCTATTAGCAACATGAACTTTAAAATGAAAGAAACCCATCTATATACTCTATGAATATTTATAGAGCTGATAATGAGCGACATCCTTGGAGAGTAGGGAGAAGTAATAACAGACGTTCCCTTACTTACGAACAATGTAGTTACGAACACTCGCAGATACGAATACAGTCTGCCATAAGTCAAAACTTATAAAAAAATACAAAAGCGTGTTGCAGCAAATTCAAACATTCTGTGCAAGGACAAGCTCTGCCACTAACAAGGAGCGGGCAGCATTGTACCTGTAAGTAACTGCGTTCTCCCAGTCTGTTCTCTGATCGCATCCTCTAGATTTTGAAACTCTCTGTTGTGGTACTTTATATATATATATATATATATATATATATATATATATATATATATATATATATATATATATATATATATATATATATATACACAGTGTTCCCCCGGTTATTCGCATTTCTTGGTTCGCGTTCTCACTGTATCGCGTTTTTTTTTTTTTTTTTATAAATTATTATTTTATTTCATGGGTATATGCAAAAATATTATATAAAAAAAAAAAAAAATTCAGTATTTTCATTTTTTTAATTGAAAAAAACATATTCCATTATCTAATTGATAAAAAAAAAAATTATTTCCCAGCCTACGAATAATAAAACAGCAAAAAATAGTAAAAAAAACATAAATTTAGATAGATAGATATAGATACATATACTGACCACCTCTTTTGAAAAGTACAGTATAATCTTTACAAAAGGAATATTTGGTCCAAATTACATTGAATAAATACAATAGATTTTGTACAATCATCAAATAAGTAAATGAATTTTAAATTAATATACATTGTACTAATAAATGAATGATATATGTATGTACAGTATAACTCACAGTATTGCATCATGCGAAATAGTGTATGATAGCGTACAATGTATTGGGGTCGCAGCTACGTGAGCTAGCATATATATTTATATTTCCAGTAGTTTCATGATTTTATTGATAAAAAAACGTATTTATTAGCCTAAGAATAATAAAACAGTAAAAAGTAGTAAAAAACATAAATACTAACAGTATTGCAACATGTAAAATACGATACCGCTATCAGCGTTTTGGACAAAGACTCGTTCAGTCTAACTCACGTGTGCGCCGTTCACGCTGTGCTCTTATTAAACGTTTTGCTTGTGTTCGATAGCGTACAATGTATTGGGGTCGCAGCTACGTGAGCTAGCATATATATTTATATTTCCAGTAGTTTCATGATTTTATTGATAAAAAAAAAAACGTATTTCTTAGCCTAAGAATAATAAAACATTAAAAAATAGCAAAAAACATAAATACTAACAGTATTGCAACATGTAAAATACGATACCGCTATCAGCGTTTTGGACAAAGACTCGTTCAGTCTAACTCACGTGTGCGCCGTTCACGTTGTGCTTATTAAACGTTTTGCTTGTGTTCGATAGCGTACAATGTATTGGGGTCGCAGCTAAGTGAGCTAGCATATATATTTATATTTCCAGTAGTTTCATGATTTTATTGATAAAAAAAAACGTATTTCTTAGCCTAAGAATAATAAAACAGTAAAAAATAGTAAAACACATAAATACTAACATTATTGCAACATGTAAAATACGATACCGCTATCAGCGTTTCGGACAAAGGCTTGCACCATCTTCCATTGTCTCGCCTCACTCGTTGTGCTTATTATTATTAATATGCTTTGCTTGTGATTTTTTTACTCGAATATTTTAACCTTTGCAATGCCTCCCAAGCATCCTTCATCTTCTAAGGCTTCTTGTAGTGAGCCTAAGCGGCAAAGGGAAATGTTAACCATTGTAGATAAAGTGAAACTCTTAGATATATTGAAAGAAGGAAAAAAGTTTGTGGATGTCGGCCAATATTGTACGTAAACGTAAAAATTATTGTAAAATACTGAACCTATGTATATCAAGTCATCATCACCTCATTCACGGTAAGTTTTCCTATCACTTTCATAAAAAATTACGTTGCTTGTCGTTATTTATAATGTAAAGGGTGTTTTTTTTAACAGTACAGGGAGGGTTTATACAGTGTAAACGTAAAAATACATTAAAATATCTATGTACATATAGGCTGATCCTACTCCGCGGATTTCCTGGTTCGCGCCGGGTCCCGGAACCGAACTACCGTGATAAGGAAGGTAACACTGTATATATATATATATATATATATATATATATATATATATATATATATATATATATATATATATATATATATATATATATATATATATATATATATATATATATATATATATATATATATATATATATATATATATATATTGTTCCTTTTATACGCGATTTTTTTATATGCGAAATTGCAATAACGCCCCCCAAAAATAATGTCAAAAAATTCGGAATTCGCGAATAACGGCCCCTTCCCCCCATTCTTTTTTTTTTTTTTTTTTTGTGACAACAGGATGGACCAAAAAATGACAAAATAAAACAGCCTTTATCAGGCTGTAAAGAGAAACAGATGGAGAGTGTAATGACCTGTCAGAGGTGAAGGGATTATAAAAGATGTGTAATAAATATCCAGCTCTCTGCTGGGTTTTAATATACCTCTGCATTACTCTCATGATATCTATTCCAATAATTCTCCTTAGATCTTCTTCTTATTATTATTATTATTATTTTTAACAATGATTTTCCTTTGATGATGATTGTGGAGATTATTATTATTATTAATATCATTATTATTACGAATTTGAAATTAAACCATTATTTTTTCATTAAATAATGTAGTTTTGGTTGAATGAACAAGAGTTAATTAAAGATTCTCTCTCTCTCTCTCGTTTCATTTCACTTGCATTATATAGAATATATTTATATTAAAAGGAGAATAGTCTTACAAACAACGCATACATCAGTTACTTTACAAGATGATGAGTCGTTTGGGGCAGCAAATGATAAATATAATAATGCACTTTTAATAAAAACGATAATGAGTTAAAAGACCGTTAAATTAATTTTCTTTCCACGAATCCTTTGTAATGTCTCTCTTAAACAGGAATTAGGTAGAAATTTTTCATCTTATTATGTAAATACAATTATTGCTTTAGTCTTAATCACGTTCATTACAGTGCTCATTTTAAAGGTAATAAACCTAAGTTTTAATTCGTTTTTTGTAAAGAAATATGAGAGAGAGAGGGAGAGAGTAATTGGATACATTTTATTAACAAATTTATCATTCAGAAATCAGATACAAATTTGAAAATGAAAGGAGGATGCAAAACACGTGTTCTGAAAATATTAAGAACATAAGAATAGGGGACACTGCAACATGCCTACTGGCACACACGAGGCAGTTCCATTTTTGAATGATATTTTCAGCATGTCTGACCTATTCTATTCTACTTATTTATTCTATTTTTCTTTTTATGATTTTTCTAATAAACACTAATCTATTCATACCCACCCTACCTCTGTCATATGTCTATCTAATCTACATTTAAAGATGTCTAAGGTATTGGCATTTATTATCCTACTAGAAATACTCTACGGTATTACCAAGCCAATTTTCACCAATTTCCCTTCTGAACCTAAATTTATCAAGATTAAATCCATTACCCATTACGAGTTCTGGTTTAATCATGAATTTTTTTAACTTTATTAATATCACCCTTGTTAATCCCTTTAAACCATTTATACACCTCAATCATATCCCCCCTAACTCTGTGCTTCTCTAGAGAATGTAGATTAAGTTTTTTTTAATCTGTCGTATGGTAGATTTAGGCATTGCATAAGTAATTTTTTTTTTCGTTTTTTAGTCTTGCTTTGGTTACTTATAATTCTTATTTTATCTTTATAAACATTTGCAGATAGAGGCTTGTTCTCCTGCATCCTCATCCTCTTCTACCACATAAGTTACTTGCTCACTGCCACCATGCATGTCCCAGTGTACTGTATAACTGTTGCCCACTGCATAATAGAGTAAAGTATAGTAATGCATGTTAATTTCTAGCTGTAAAGTGAATATGAATATCTTTTGTATACTCTTAAAAATGGATACAGGGCTTTCTGCTTTGCTATGTAGTAAAAAAATATTTTTTTTTACTTATCTTATATCTTTAGCATGGTGTTTCTATGTAAGGTTTGGAATGTATCTATGCCCTTTATCATTGTTTCCTATGGAAAATAACTCGTTTTTCACGCGATTTTCCATTTACCCGACACTTCTGAGAACCTGTCTAGGCGTTATTTTGAGAACAAGGTGTATATATATATAAAAACACACACACACACATGCCATTTCGATGGTAAATGAAATTGGCAATAATAGACTTGATAATGCTGAAAAAATGAATGTAGCCTGCGTTTATGAATTGTTCCACTTTGGGCACGATTTACAAAAGATTAAGAACGTATTATGGAACGTGTGAATGGTGCAGTGCCTATGCAGTCTACTATTATTAGTAAGAGGAGGGGAAGGCTCATCAATGAAACAAAAACTTTTAACGATTTGGATGGAACACCCATGGTAACATCGGGTAAGATTGTCTCTCAAGGTGATACAGTAAAAGGCTTTGTCCATTTGCTATTATTACAGTACAACACCCATTCTGTTGCATTCTTATGTTGCCTCTTCTTCCTCTCCCTCCGACCCCACTCTCTAACAAAAAAAATGTAGACGCCACTAAATTTTACCTTTTTGCATACGTCACCTCAAACTTTCACAACCAATTTAAAATTTTGATACTGTCCAGTAGCTTACTGTATGCACTATTACAATGTCTCACTATTACTGTACGTATTACAATTTATTAAAATAAGTCATATTTTGCAGTTTATTAACCACAAATATTTGTATTATTATTGATAAACTTTATGCTCTCTCTTATGTCTGCAAACTTTTGCTACCTGTTTAAAAGGTTGGTACTGTACCGTATTATTATTACAATTTCTTATTATTACTGTCAATATTGCAATTTATTTTTATGATTTATGCTTTATGGTTTATTAAATAAAATGTGTTTTTACGAAAAGGAAAAAAATTATAATAGCTAACTCCGCAAAATTATGGCATCAGTCAGGTGTTACAATTTATTACTATTATTATTATTACAATTTACTACATGTAGCTTGTTGTGTTACAGAGAGACATAACTCCGCAACACCTCAGTTTGTCTCATCCATCACCCCATAAGTTTGCAATTTTCAAGTGGAACAACCTGCATGTCTCAGTGTTTGTGTAGAATAATACTAGGTCCGGAGGGAAACACCTTCTTCACTGAGGTTCTATTACTTAAAGTTACAAGTACACAATAAAGTTATATATATACGGCAAAAATGAACAGGTGACACCTGGTCTCCTCTAGTGGGCAAACTCAACTACTCTGCGCAAGCGTGATGCGAGAGGCTTAGGTATTTACATCACTGCTGCGTCTCGCATTGACGCCGTGAAATGCAAATATTAGCTGATGCAATGAAGAGAGACATGGGTAATTAAATATATGTGAATACACATTACAAATATGGTAAATATTTAGTATAAGAAATGATTACATAACATAAAGAATAGTAGTACATATATCTCAGTATCAGTCTGTATTTATCTCATACACAGTATCCGCAAAACCCATATACAGTACTGTATTAATGTATGTATTCCCTTACTTTCGAACAATATTGTTATTATTGTATTAAGATTCATTAATACCACTGTATTTTATATCTTAATTTTAGTATTATGTAGGTGTTGTGCTTAGCCTAAATACTATACAGTACTGCATTTCTATGTACTGTACAGCACTTTTTTAGGCTAAACACAACTTATGAACAAAGCTCTGGAGACTAACTCATTCATAAGTTGGGAAGCGTCTGTAAGCAATAAAAGAAATGTTGCAATGAACTAACCAACAGAACAGGGTGACTTATTATTATATACATTCATCAAAAAGTTCAGACCTTTAACTCATCAAACTTCAGAGTGAATTCTAAGATCTCTGCAAACTGCTTGACTAACGCCTGCTGTTGTTCTAAGTGTTGGGTGGGAGAAAGTTCGGGTCCACACAATTCTAACAATATTCTTGGAACGATGGTCTCTAGAAAACACACATATAAAAAAATAAAAACAATTACTATTTTGTGCTAATATATACAAGAAAAAGAGAAACAGAGGAAATATACACATTCTCAATTAGCAAAAATGATGATTAATGTCTCTAGAGTATAAATTAATCTTACTTAAATTCATAAATCAAATAGCTTTTAGATGATATTATTGTTGCAGATATTACCCAGCCTCTGGGTTGCTAGAAATAGCAGCCCAGTGCCGGTCCCAAGCCCGGAAAAATGGGGAGGGTTGGCGTCAGGAAGGGCATCCAGCTGTAAAACCCTTTTGCCAAAACCCATGGATAGCAGTCGAGAGAATACCGAAGATGGCCAGGGCGTACCCCGCTCACGCGACGCACAGAGGAGCCCGACCTCTGTTGAAACTGGACGAGGGTTACCGCATCAATATGGACGGGTGCGGCTAAAGAAGCGAGTCCATACCCTGAGGATTGCTACTCTTAACATCGGTAGCATGACCGGTAGAGGAAGAGAAGTTGCGGATTTGATGGAGAGAAGGAAGATTAACATACTGTGTGTACAAGAGACAAGATGGAAAGGAAATAAAGCGCGAGATTTGGGTGGAGGCTACAAGTTGATATACAGTGGAGCGGATGAGAGAGGAAGAAATGGAGTGGGTGTGGTGCTAGACCCCCAAACCAAAGAGGAGCTGGTGGAGGTGGTGAGGAAGAGCAGCAGGATTTTGAGGATCAAGTTGGTATATGGTCAGGAAGCAATAAACGTGATCAGCGCATATGCCCCCCAAGTTGGGTGCGATGACGCAGAGAAGGAAACGTTCTGGCAAGAAATGGACGAAGTACAGAGGGAGGTCCCGCCAGGGGAGAGGTGTGTCGTGGGCGGCGACTTAAACGGGCATATAGGACATGACAACGATGGAGTGAGACGAGTTCATAGAGGCAAAGGTACCGGAGTGAAAAACCAAGAGGGGGAGAGCGTGCTGGATTTTGCCATAGCATTTGACATGGCGATCCTGAACACGTTCTTCATGAAAAACAGCTACCGGACATACAGAAGTGGTCCCAGAGAGAGTCAAATCGACTTCCTCCTGTATCGAAGAGAAAACATCCGAGAAGTGGAAGACTGCAAAGTTCTACAAGGAGAGAGTGTGGGAGCGCAGCACAGCCCAGTTGTGGCGAAGCTGGTTGTAAGGACGCGAAGGACCGGAGTCGAGAGGGGAGAACCTAGGATCAAGTGGTGGAAACTCAAGGATGAGGTGGTGCGGCAGGAGTTCAAGAGGAAAGCACTACAAAGGATAGAAGAGGCAGAGGAGGTGGATCAGTGGTGGAAAAGGAACAGTGAAGTGATCAGGAGTACGGCAGAGGAAGTCCTCGGAAAGTCATCTGGAAAGAAGCCGAGAAACGGAAAAGAGTCTTGGTGGTGGTCCTCAAATTGCAAAGAGAAGATAGAAAAGAAAGAGATGAAGAAAGCTTACGACAAGGAAAGAACAGAGGAGCGTAAAGCTATGTTGAAAGATGCAAATAAGGAGGCGAAGAGGGCTGTAGCACAGGCGCGTGCAGCAGCACTGCAGGATATGTATGAGAACCTTGAAACAAAGGAGGGACAGAAGAGAATCTATAAGTTAGCAAAAGAAAGGAACAGATCGACAAAGGACCTAACATCAATAAAGCAAATCAAGGATAAGAACGGAAGAGTGCTTACTGACCCTGACATGATTAAAATGCGGTGGAGGGACTACTACGAAGAACTTCTAAATCAGGAAAATCCAAGAATACGAAGAGGTGAAGGAGTGGGAATGGAGGGAGAGGTAGACCCTGTGAGTGAGGCGAAAGTCAGAGAAGCGTTGAAGAAGATGAAAAATAGAAAGTCAGTAGGGCCAGACCAGATTCCTGCAGAGGTATGGAAGAGTTTGGGTGAAGAAGGGATATGGGTGCTGACAAAGTTCCTGAACATGGTGATGAAGGAAGAGACTATCCCGAACGAGTGGAGAGATAGTATAATGGTACCGATTTTCAAAGAAAAGGGAGACATCCAGAGTTGCAACAACTATAGAGGAATTAAGCTAACATCTCACACTATGAAACTGCTGGAAAGAATGTTGGATAAAAGGCTGAGGGAGGAGACAGAAGTTTGTAGTGAGCAGTTTGGTTTTATGAAAGGTCGAGGAACAATGGATGCAGTATTCGCAATGAGGCAGACAATGGAAAAATATAGAGATAAGCAAAGAGGGCTGTACATGGCGTTTATTGACCTGGAAAAAGCTTATGATCGGGTCCCGAGAAGCGAGGTGTGGAGGAGTATGAGGTCGAAGGGAGTGAAGGAGAAGTATGTCAAGATAGTTCAGGACATATACAGGGAAGCCACAACAAGAGTAAGAAGTACAGTTGGCACTACAGAGCCTTTTCAGGTGAAAGTTGGACTCCATCAGGGATCAGCTCTTAGCCCCTATCTATTTAACCTTCTCATGGATGTGATGGTGGAGGAAGTGACAAAGGAGGCACCATGGAGCATGCTCTTTGCAGACGATATTGTTTTGGTCTCCGAGAGCCGTGAAGAATTGCAAGAGAGGTTGGAGCTATGGAGGGGTTTGCTGGAGGATTACGGACTGAAGGTGAGCAGACAGAAAACGGAGTACCTGGAGTGCAATGTGACACAAGGAGGCGACCTGTTCATGCAAGACCACAAGCTCCCAAAGGCGGACGCCTTCAAATACCTCGGCTCCTACGTAACGAAGGATGGAGACCTAGAGAGAGAGATTGATCATAGGATCCAGGTAGCGTGGAACAGCAGGAGGAGAACATCAGGGGTGCTATGTGACAAGATAATCAGTGCTAGAGGGAAAGGAAATGTGTACAAGTCAGTTGTGAGACCAGCGTTGCTGTACGGAGCGGAGACGTGGCCGGTGAAAAAGGTTCAAGAAAGGAAGATAGATGTCGCAGAAATGAGAATGCCGAGGTGGATGTGTGGGGTGACGAGGGAGGACAGGATACGAAATGACCGGATCAGAGGTACAGTGAAGGTGGTGGAGGCGTCGGCGAAAGCGCAGGAGAGGAGATTACAGTGGTTCGGTCATGTGAAGAGGAGAGAAGAAGACTACGTGGGTGTGAGAGTGATGGAGATGGACGTGGAGGGCAGACGTAGACGAGGAAGACCTAAACTACGGTGGAAGGACCGACTGAAGGAGGATCTTAGAGAGAGACAGCTGGGGGAGGAGCAAGTGATGGACCGGAACCAGTGGAGACGACTAGTGAAGAGATGCGACCCCATATGAAAATGGGAACGCAAATAGAGGAAGAAGAAGATTGTTGCAGATATTACCATAAAAATACGATTTTGACATTGGCTTTATCTCTTTCACTAAATTAGATGTGATTAACGATATCTGACAGCAAATGACTAAGATTAATAAGATGAAAGACAATATAAGTCTTGCTCTGGGGTTTTTATATTCATCCTTACGTTATGACCACCCACACACATTTGGAAGAAAAAACCTCGTAAAAATTATTAAAGGTGTGATATCTAAACAGCAACCAATCTCTCACCATAAATTTTCTAAGCCTATTTCACAAAGAAAAATGAAAACACAATAAAAAAAAAATACCCTATAATGGCAAACATGACGAGATTACAGAATATTATTTACTGGAAAAACTTTGAGCATCATCATAATCTTCTAAAATAAAGCTAAAAGTTTATATGGTTATATTACAATTTAATTTACATAAATGAACTTATTTTGACTATCATATGAGGGACTGCAATATTGGAAAAGATCTAGAAACAATTATATATGCAAAATGCAATACCAGTCAAAAAAATAATGAAATGGTTTAAACAGGCATAAAGAAAAGCTAGAGGGAAATCAGCTGAAGAATTTTATGATATTATTTATATTCTCTGAAAGCGGTATAGGTTGGGGAATACCTATATGGATAGAGCAGCAGTAGAAAAGATTATAACAAAGAGAAAATGTATTTCATAACAACGAGACACAGTTTGGACTGGGTTTTTGAAGACAGCTTTACGGCTATCCTGCAGAGTATGGCGTACCTGAGCAACAAGGAAACACACGAGATATGAGGGGAAATCAAAAAGTTCGCAACATTTTTCCAAAAAATGTTTATTTAACTAAAGTGAGCAAACACAAAGCACTTATTTTTCAATGTAGTTACCATCCCACTCAATACACTTCTCAGGATAATGTTTCCATCCATTTAAGCCTTCTCTGAAGAACTCCGCGGTCCTCTCTCAAAATTACGTGTTTGCAGCATTTTTAGCTTCATCCATAATTTCAATGCGGGCTCCCATTAGTGATTCATTGAGTTTTAGAAAGAGGAAAAATATCTGATGGGGCGAGATCTGGACTGTAAGGCGGGTGAGGTAGCACTTCCCATCAGAACTCTCGAATCACTCGCAAAATGTGTTTTTGCATTGTCATGGTGAAAGAGGATGAGACCAGGCAGCTTTACACGCCATTTTTTGACCAATGCCGCCCTCAGATTCCTTAAACTCCTGCATAGTAAGGTCCATTAACAGTTCTTTTTCCTTCAAGGAAGTCCACAAGTATCACTCCCTCTTAATCCCAGAACACAGAGGCCATCACTTTCTGAGCTGAACTTTCAGATTTGAACTTGATTTGTCCAGATGATCTACGCAGAGGCCATTGTTTAGGATCATACTGGTAGATCCAAGGTTTCATCACCTGTAATAATTCGACTCATAAAAAGCTCTTCATCAGCCTCACTCTTGCTTAGAATCGCCAATGAAAGATCCGTTCGAAGAATCAGCTGGTTTGGTTACAACGCTTTTGGGACCCATTGTGCAAAAAGCTTGCTGAGTTCCAGATCTTCATGCAAAATTTAAATTACTGAGCCATAAGAAATTTCCAGGACCAAAGATATCTGACTACCTGTTATTCTACTATCTTCTTCAATAAGATTTCTAATAGCATCTATCATTTCATCATTTTTCGATGCTCTTGGTCTCCCAGTCCAAAGATCATCTTCCATATTTTCCCTGCCTTCTCAGAATCCACTTGCAGACGGCTGTTCTTTTTGGAGCATCATTGCCATAAACTCTCTGCAAAGCTTTAATAATCTTCATCCTCTTCTATTCGAGTTTCATCGAGAATATTATGTTCGCTCTTATCTCAAAACTGCAAATTTCCATGGTTCACGATAACAAGCGTTCAACTCTGCAACAGGGAAATGCATAACTGATTGCAAGTAACTGACAGCGAGCTAAGGTCTCAGTGATGCGTGCTAACATGTTTTGTCTTGTTCTCACCTGCTCGCATTCAAGCAATGGTAGTATTTCGCAAACTTTTTGATCTCCAATCGTACATAGCTATGCTAAACAAAGTGAAAAAATCACTTGAACCGTTTGTAACAAACATATATGATATAAAAGTATGTACATATTCCTTGGCCCTGGTGGTGAAGTAAGAATTGTGCACCCATATATCCACCTCTTGTGGCCTCCTAAAAAGAAATATGGAAGTAAAGAGCTAGTAAGCCCTACCTTACTGTTACTTTTTTTATATATATATATATATTAAACAAGTGACAAGAGTGATAATTCATCATAGGGTATGATGAAGCCCAGCTACTTCCCTTTTTTTTATTGCTTAGTTGTGGCCACCCTGCCGGCTGTAGTAGAATATGGCATCAGGTAAAAAATATTAACAATAATAAATATAAAAATATACAATGAATTTACAGATTTATTATCTTGTGGTTATCTCAAGATAAACATCAGTCATGTTAATCACTTCAATTCCGAAATTCTACAAAATACTTAATATCATCTAATTATCATCTTTAAGCTTCGGGCAATTTTCATATTTCTCTAATTTCAAGTTCTTCTCAGTCTTTTCTGTCATATATAGTCCTGGGATTAACTGGGATGGATAATCTGATGATCAGGATATTTTGAACCTTATAAACTGCTCTTGGCCTATGGTATCGCTAATAAAAATAAAATATTTATTACAGTTTTTCCTCTACCTATGCACCAACAAAATGGAGCTTATACACAATAAAATACAATAATAGAAAGTTAAGGACTATGTATAAGGAAGCAATAAAAACTGAAAATAGTACATCCCAAAGCTTACCAATGTCATTTGAGAATAAGTAAAATTGTTTAAGTTTTTGGACTAGTGGAATCACCGCTTCCCAAGCCCTTCGTTGATGTTCATCACCTGAGTCACTGATAGCCTACAAATAGAATGAAAAAAAAATCTTCAATGACTTCTTTATTAGTCAAAAAGATATCTCCAAAGAATAAAGAGCATCAGGGAATTTATATTTTTAGATGCCAATTTTGGATAGCTAAGAAATCATAATAGTACAGGTAAAAGAGAGGAAAGAGAGAGAGTTCTTCTATGGGAAGTAGTATTGTATCAAGTTAGAGAAATAACACTTATAATTAATTTTTCCAAATTAGATGCATATCCAAATGAGTAAGCAACTTCAATGAGCACAACTGCAAGCTGTTTGCGGCAAGAAAAAATATTCTGGTCCAAGAGGACTGCCAGTCCCTAGTTTTCCTATTCTACTTAGTGAGTTCTTATGACATATTGGGAATATGAATGTCAAATAATGTCTCCCCTATCACAAGGGACATACCTCCTACAACACAGAGAAAATAGAAGACCATGATTCTTTCTCCCCCAACTTCATATATTCATAATTACTATCTTATGCTTGGTGGCTAGGAAGAAAGTAATCCACAAGTATATGTAACATTTTTATAATAGGCACCTCAATGGACAAGCTCTTGGATGAAGACGAAATACAAGTCAATAACTCCATGTGGTACAGAAGGCTAGCAATCACTTCATCCAAAAATATTTTTTCATGTTGCAATGTAATAGCTTTCAAAGGTGAGAACAGACAAGTACGATGTTAAGTCAGTTTTTTTTTATTACAGCTGTACTTACCCTGATTTCTTAAGCCGTATCTATTATTATTATCATTATTATTATTATAATTATTATTGGAAGTGAAAAGGGTGGATTCTGTCAAAGTGAGGAACTGAGCATCTTCTGCAACTATGAGTTCATTCTCTCTTTCACAGCATTTTAATTATTTCTTTAAAAAACAGCAAGAGAGCCTGAATTCGTATGTCTTGCAGAATGAGTGAAATTTAAAGGGAAGAGGCTGAGAACACGTTTTTGAAAAGCAAGATAGCTGTATTTGCACTGAATGAAATAAAGGTAAATAGCCATGTGCTTGACTCAGCTACCCTCACTACATAAAAAAGTCTGACCCTTGTGATGGATTATTACTAAGTGATCACAACAGCTGAAAGTTGACTGGTAGGAGATAGCATTAGGAGTAAAATACTGCTTGGGTTACCCACCTACAATGTGGTTGACCCAAGCAGGGAGGTTGGGACAATTGTGTACGTCCTTTATCCACAAGGACCTAAGAGGAGTGAAAAAGGTAAACAGGAGGTCCTCAGTTTACGCTGTCCTCGAGTTACATCGTTTCATCGTTATGATGAAGCCATAATTAATTAATAAATTATAAGTAAATAAATTTTTCGAGGTACTTGGTTTGTGTGGTAAATACAAACTGCGCACAGAATTGTTGTGAATGTGGCGGACGACTACTCATTCAGCAGCCCTGTTGCATACGTATATATCAAGTTAATGGCTTTTCAGTCACCTCTCCTTTTACGCAAATTAGACTACGTGAATTTGGAATACCACATATACATAATAATAGTAAATCAATATAGCGTTATTTATTCTGTGTTTTTTCACTGATGGGCTTCCTTACCACTTAATTTTTTTTTTTTTTTTTTATGATTGTGACACCAGGATGGGCAAAAAAAAAAAAATCTGTAATATGAACATAGTGGCATTCAGATAGAATGAGTTTATTCCTAAGTATAGCAGAAATAAGCTGTAAAGTTGGATTTCTTTCACCCTTCTGTGGTGTGTAGTTGGTACCGCCTTGATTTAGTAATTATAAGTCCTAGGTTCAAGTCCGGGTCGGGGTAAAAAATGATTCATGTTTTCACATATGTAATGTGCTTATTTGGTTATTGTATAGCCCGAATGACATTGGGAATTGAATTAAATGCTAAAATGAAGCCACGAGTGAGGTTGGGGAATCTGTAATATGAACATAGTGGCATTCAGATAAAATGAGTTCATTCCTAAGTATAGCAGATATAAGCTATAAGGTTGGATTCCTTTTAACCTTCTGTGGTGTGTAGTTGGAAGCGCCTTGACTTAGTAATTATAAAGCCTAGCTTCAAGTTCCAGTCGGGGTAAAAAATTATTCATGTTTTCACATATGTAATGTGCTTATTTGGTTACTGTATAGCCCGAGTGAGATTGCGAATTGTATTAAATGTGAAAATGAAGCCACGAGTGGGGTTGGGGAATCTGTAATATGAACACAGTGGCATTCAGATAGAATGCATTCATTCCTAAGTATAGCAGATATAAGCTATAAGGTTGGATTCCTTTTAACCTTCTGTGGTGTGTAGTTGGTAGTGCCTTGACTTAGTAATTATAAGTCCTAGGTTCAAGTTCCGGTCGGGGTAAAAAATGATTCATGTTTTCACATATGTAATGTGCTTATTTGGTTATTGTATAGCCCGAGTGAGATTGGGAATTGAATTAAATGCGAGAATGAAGCCACAAGTGAGGTTGGGGAATCTGTAATATGACCATAGTGGCATTCAGATAGAATGCGTTCATTCCTAAGTATAGCAGATATAAGCTATAAGGTTGGATTCCTTTTAACCTTCTGTGGTGTGTAGTTGGTAGCGCCTTGACATAGTAATTATAAGTCCTAGGTTCAAGTCCCGCTCGGGGTAAAAAATGATTCATGTTTTCACATATGTAATGTGCTTATTTGGTTAATAAATATATATATAGCAAGAGAGAGAGAGAGAGAGAGAGAGAGAGAGAGAGAGAGAGAGAGAGAGAGAGAGAGAGAGAGAGAGAGAGAGAGAGAGAGAGAGAGAGAGAGAGAGAGAGAGGAGAGAGAGAGAGAGAGAGAGAGAGAGAGAGAGAGAGAGAGTGTGTGTGTGTGTGTGTCAGAAGTCATTGTTGTACTAGTAAAACAATGACTTAAGTGGAAAAATCACCCCAATAAGGGTGAAAATCCCAATTTGTAGAGGGTACTGACCCACCACACTGCAAACAAAGACACAAGCTCTGGTTAGTAGCTATAGGTCCATTTTTCACTGAATGATACAGTTAGAAAGTTATTATGGCTTAGCACTGTCTTTCCCAGGACCTGAACCTTGAAAACCAATATCAGGCATCAGTATCCACTGACGTTAGGTCGATATTCCCTGTGTATTCATGTAAAAACATGCCTCTATTGTCAATTAGTGGTAAGAAGAGGTGGTGACCTTGGTGAGAGTACAGCTCTCCCACTTCCCCCTCCTCAGCTCCTCCATCTCCTACCACTCAAGTCAACTGATCACTGCTACCACACACCTGTTGTCCACCGTATATAGAGTGAGTTACTTTGTTTATTTTTTTGTTTATCTGTATACAGTATCTTTAATACTGTACTTGTTTATTTTTAGCTTACTAACATACATATTTCAGCTTGCTTAAGTACAAGTAAATTGTGTTTAACTAGCTTATTTCTTTGGTATAATGTGTTTATGCACACTTATAGAACGTATCTATGCCTATTGACATTATTCTTTATGGATATACTGTATACTCTTTAAATTACGCGAAATTTGGATTACATGAGCCGTTTGAGAACTTATCCTCGCGTAAAAAAAGGAGACTGTATGTATTTATTTGTTTCTGTATTTGGTATTTGAAGGAATATTACTGAATTTATTTACAATATTGCCAAACACATAGAAAAAATGCAGTGTAATTTTACAATTTTTATGTCTTATATTATGTTTTTATGTCGAAGATTATTTATTTTTAGCATAGGTGGGGGACCTAGGTTCATATTCAAGTGTGTTCCGAATTTCAATGAAAATCGGGTTACGTCACGTTTCATGAACGGAACTCTGGTGTAAACTGAGGACCCCTGTATTAGTTTAACTAGGCTATCATCCTTACAAGGGGTTTACAACCATTTTTATATGTATGTGCATTTTCATCATTCCCAAAAGATTATTACTTTAAATGGAAACCAAATCTAAGAGTGTGATCCAATTTAGCAAGAAAATAAATATGAGAAAAGGGTAAAGTCCTACTTACCTCTCTGATCTCTTTGGCTGCACCTTTATACTGCTGAAGTTCTTGGATGACCATGTGAGAGCCACGAAGGACACGTCCAACATCATCATATAAGGATTGCTCGGCTTCACTTGGGACTGCATCTACAAAGAGTAGGTAAAGAAAATCACTGAAAACAAATACATTGTAACCAAACTAGGTCGCTGACTGGCAGATTACTTACATCCTTTCTGACATAATTCTATAGTATGATATTTGATAGATATTTTAAAACCAAAGCTGACATAGCATATTCTTTTGTGATTTTAGATCCAGCTACACTCGGTTCATTTTTTATGCATTTTTAAATCTGCGAAATTGGAATAACACCCCTAAAAAATAATAGTAAAAAAATACGAAATACAGTAATAACACCCA
Organism: Halocaridina rubra; assembly: GCA_037179515.1. Lineage (NCBI taxonomy): Eukaryota > Metazoa > Arthropoda > Malacostraca > Decapoda > Atyidae > Halocaridina > Halocaridina rubra. The sequence goes on from JAXCGZ010019202.1 coordinate 55,116, forward strand.
TGCAAAAAAATTCGATAAAATATTTTTCATTTTACTAATAATCGACTGCCTCGCAGGCAATTTTCCGTCATGCTGCCATGTGCTTCAGTGTCTCTTTACCCAGCATACTAAATGGGTATATCGCTTGTTCTAACTGTGTGTGTGTTAAGGTTAGTATATCATCAGGAAAAAAGCGTGCAAGAGCGCATCAGCTGATACGGAGGCGGCAAAACGCTAGTTGATAGAGGTTCGTTCTCCCGCATTCTCCTCCTCTTCTACCGCTTAATGATATCAGATATTACGGATAAAATGGAAAAAAAGCATTAAGAACAAACAGAAAACAAACTTGGGATATAATATCGTCAGGGAAATAGCGTACGAGAGTGCATGCATCAGCTGATACGTAGGCGGCAAAACATTTGCAGATAGAGGTTCGTTCTCCTGCATCCTCCTCCTCTTCTACCACTTAATGCGATTGGATATTATGGAGAGAATGGAAAAAATGCTAAGTACGTGGATGAGCATTAAGAAAAAACAGCAAACAAACGTGCGATATAATATCGTCAGGGAAATAGCATTACGAGAGTGCATCAGCTGATACGTAGGTGGCAAAACATTTGCAGATAAAGATTTGTTCTCCCGCATCCTCCTCCTCTTCTACTGCTTAATGCGATCAGATATTATGGAGAGAATGGAAAAAAAATCATTAAGAACAAACAGCAACTAACTTGCAATATAATATCATCAGGGAAATAGAGTGCAAGAGTGCATCAGCTGATACGGAGGCGGAAAAACGTTTGCAGATAGAGGTTCGTCGTCCCGCATCCTCCTCCTCCTCTACCGCTTCATGCAATCGGATATTATGGAGAGAATGGAAAAAAGCATAAAGAACAAAAAACGAACAAACTTGCCATATAATATTGTTAGGGAAAAAGCGTGCGAGAGCAAAAACGTTTGCAGACAGAGGTTCGTTCTCAGGGATCCTTGTGCTCACCGCCACCAAGCACGTCCCAGTGTACGCCTGTTGCCCACTGCATAATAGAGTGCATTAATTTGTTTACTGTATAGTAAATCTGTATATCTTTTATACTCCACACTATTTGCATGTTAATATAAATAACTACAGGTCTTTCTGCTTTGTTGTGTACTTATAAAATGTTTTACTTATCTTATATCTTGGCATAGTGTGTCTATGTACGGTTGTGAAACATATCTATGCCTGTTATCATTGTTTCTTATGGGAAACGACTCGTTACATTACGCAATTTCCACATTACCCGTCACTTCTGAGAACCTATGTTTGCGTTATTCCAAGAACTAGGTGTACGTATTTAAACAAAATGAATAATTTTTTAGCTGATACAAGTACTTTACATATTTACAGTTAAAAAAGAATCCCTTGGATAATATTATACAACCTTTCAACAGTAATATAAAACGTATTCTTAAAAATCACAGTCCTTAATTGACCAAAGTATATGATCATTCCCCTAGACTACCATATCTTAATGGATTAGTAAAAACTAACAAGCTTGGATTACCTATGCACCCTAATATTAGTTCTGTTGGTTCCATTTCTTATAAGTTATATAAGTTTTTAGATCGTTTATTGTCCCCTTTGTTAGGAAAAATATTTTCCTCCCATATATTGAATTTCTATGACCTGATTGATAAACTTCAGAATATTGTTCTGACTCCAGATATGCATATGAACAGTTATGACGTTTGTTCTCTTTTTATCAAAGTACCCATAAATAACTTATTAGATTACCTTAGTTGTGAACAAGATAATCATTACATTCAATTACCTAAAAATTTTACCGTACAAGTCATTCACCTTTGTGTTCCAGAGTGCAAGTTTGTTTTTTGGCGATAAATATTACTAACAAACTTTCGGTATTCTATGGGAAACCCCTTATCTCCTCTTCTTTCTAATTTTTATATGGAATTTTTAGATAGACAGTACCTTCCAACTATTGTCTCTATAAATACTAATTTTCATTGGTTTCGTTATGTTGATGATGTACAGTACACTCAGTTCTTGGAATAACACGAAGATAGGCTCTCAGAAGTACCGCATAATATAACGAGTTATTTTCCATAAGAAAGACTGATAATGGGCATAGCTCGTTCCACAACCATCCATAGACGCACCATACCAAAGATATAAGATAAGTGAAACACATTTTATAAGTATTTAACAAAGCAGAAAGACCTGTAGTTATTTATATTAATATGCAAATAGTGTACAGTATAAAAGATATACAGATTTACTGTACGGTAAACTAATTAATGCACTCTATTATGCGGTGGGCAACAGGATACACTGGGACGTGCATGGTGGAGGTGAGCACGAGGATGCAAACGTTTTACCGCCTCCTTATCAGCTGATGCACATTGCATGCTATTTCCCTGACAATATTATATTGAAAATATGTTTGCTATATGTTCTTAATGCTTTTTTCAATTTTCTTCATAACATTCGATCGCATTGAGAGGTAGAGGAGGAGGAGGATTCGGGAGAACGAACCTCTATCGGCAAACGTTTTGCCACTTCCGTATCAGCTTTGAATACCCAATGTATGTTGGAATAACGTATTATTATTATTATTATTATTATTATTATTATCACTATTCAGGCACAATATCTTACTCATAAAATATTTATTTACTCGCTCTATTTGGGGTTTATCTAATTTTCAAGATTACAGTTTTACAATATTAATTGTTTCTAAACATTATTCTATCTTCTTTACATATCGACCATGCTGCACGAAATCTAAACGTAAACAAAGTCAGCTGAGAGAAAAAGAAAACTATACAATTAGTTATAAAGGAAACGTATATCATACTGTACATGGGAAACTTAAATGAAATATATATATTCTCTACACACTATTTCCCTGACGATATTACAGTGTTCCCCCGGTTATTCGCATTTCTTGGTTCGCGTTCTCACTGTATAGCGTCTTTTTTTTTTTTTTTTTTTTTTTTTTTTTTTTTTTTTTTTTTTTTTTTTTTTTTTTTTTGGGTATATGCAAAAATATTAAAATATTGAAAAAACAAAAATTTTCAGTATTTTCATTTTTTTATTGAAAAAAAAATTTAATTATTTAATTGATAAAAAACATTTATTTCCCAGCCTACGAATAATAAAACAGTAAAAAATAGTAAAAAACATAAATTTAGATATACGTACGTACAGTATAACCCACAGTATTGCATCATGCGAAATAGTGTCCGATAGCTACGTGAGCTAGCATATATATTTATATTTCCAGTAGTTTCATGATTTTATTGATAAAAAAAAACGTACTTCTTAGCCTAAGAATAATAAAACAGTAAAAAATAGTAAACAGCATTGCACCACGTAAAATACGATACCGGTATCAGTGTTTCGGAAAACGCAAAGGCTCTCACCTACGTGACCTAATGAATATTAAAATTTTCATTATTTTATTGATAAAACAAAAATTTCCTAGCCTAAGAATAATAAAACAGTAAAAAACATAAACTTAGATATACGTACGTACAGTATAACTCACAGTATTGCATCATGCGAAATAGTGTCCGATAGCTACGCGAGCTAGCATATATATTTACATTTCCAGTAGTTTCATGATTTTATTGATAAAAAAACGTATTTCTTAGCCTAAGAATAATAAAACAGTAAAAAATAGTAAACAGTATTGCACCACATAAAATACGATACCGGTATCAGTGTTTCGAAAAACACAAATGCTCTCACCTACGTGACCTAGTGAATATTGAAATTTTCAATATTTTATTGATAAAACAAGTATTTCCTAGCCTAAGAATAATAAAACAGTAAAACATAGTAAAAAACATAAATTTAGATATACGTACGTACAGTATAACTCACAGTATTGCATCATGCGAAACAGTGTCCGAAAGCTATATGAGCTAGCATATATATTTATATTTCCAGTAGCTCTCACCTACGTGAGATAGTTCATGGAATGCTATTGGCTGAAAGGTCGGGAGACGACGAATCACAGAATTGTTTTGCAATATGTTCTGTATCATGGGGTCTGACTGGCTTTTTCATTGCAATTTGCTTTTCCCTCCAATTTCCAATGTGCCGCCTCACTCGCTCAGTCTAACTCACGTGTGCGCCGTTCTCGTTGTGCTTATTAATACGTTTTACTTGTGATTGTGTTTTCACGCGTAATTTAACCTTTGCAATCCCTCCCAAACGCCCTTCACCTTCTAAGGCTTCTGGTAGTGAGCCTAAGCGGCAAAGAAATATGTTAACCATTGTAGATAAAGTGAAACTCTTAGATATGTTGAAAGAAGGAAAAAAGTTTGTGGATGTCAGCCACTAGTTTACATAAACGTAAAAATAATTGTAAAATACCTATGTATGTCTATCACTTTCATATAAATTTACGTTGCATGCTGTTATTTATGAAGTAAAGGGTGGTTTGTTAACAGTACAGGGAGGGTTTATACAGTGTAAACGTAAAAATATATTAAAATATCTATGTACATATAGGCTGATCCTACTCCGCAGTTTTCGTGGTTCGCGCCGGGTCCCGGAACCGAACTACCGTGATAAGGGGGAACACTGTATATCGAAAGCTTGTTTGCTGTTTGTTCTAATGCTTTTTTCAATTCTCTTCATAATATTTGATTGCATTAAGCGGTAGAAGAAGAGGAGGATGCGGGAGAACGAACCTCTATCCACAAATGCTTTGCCAATTCCATATCAGCTGATGCACCCACGCACCCTATTTCCCTGACGATATTATATCTAAAATTTGTTTCCTGTTTGTTCTTAATGCTTTTTTTCAATTTTCTTCATAATATTCTATCATATTAAGCGGTAGAAGAGGAGGAGGATGAGGGAGAACGAACCTCTATCGGCAAACGTTTTGCCGCTTCCATATCAGCTGATGCTTATGACTATTCAGGCAAAATATCTTACTCATAAAATATTTATTTACTCACTCTATTTGGGGTTTATCTAATTTTCAAGATTATAGTATTATTAATATTCCTTGGTTCTAAACATTATTCTACCATCTTTACATATCAACCATGCTGCACGAAATCTAAACGTAAACAAAGTCAGCTGAGAGAAAAAGAAAACTATACAATTCGTTACAAAGAAAACGTATATTGTACTTTAAATGGGAAACTTAAATTAAATATATATATTCTCTAAGGGCTATTTCCCAAACGATATTATATCGAAAGTTTGTCTGCTGTTTGTTCTTATGCTTTTTTCAATTTTCTTCATGATATTCGATCGCATTAAGCGGTAAAAGAAGAGGATGATGCGGGAGAACTAACCTCTATCTGCAAACGTTCTGACGCTTCAGTATCAGCTGATACACCCTCGTGTGCTATTTCCCTAACAATATCATATCGAAAGTGTGTTAGCTGTTTGTTCTTAATGTTATTTTGCAATTCTCTTCATAATATTCGATCGCATTAAGTGGTAGAAGAGGAGGAGGATGCGGGAAAACGAACCTCTATCTGTAAACATTTTGGAGCTTCCGTATCAGCTGATACACCCTCGCATGCTATTTCCCTGAAGATATTATATCGAAAGTTTGTTTGCTGATTATTCTTTATGCTTTTTTTCAATTCTCTTCATAATATTCGATCACATTAAGCGGTAGGTGAGGAGGAGGATGCGGGAGAACGAACCTCTTTCTGCAAACGTGTTGGTGCTTCCGTATCAGCTGATACACCCTCGCACGCTATTTCCCTGACGATATCATACGGCAAGTTTGTTTGCTGTTTGTTCTTAATGTTTTTTTGTCAATTCTCTTCATAATATTTGATTGCATTATGCAGTAGAAGAGGAGGATGTTTATTCAGGCACAATATCTTACTCATAAAATATCTATTTACTCACCCTATTTGGGGTTTATCTAATTTTCAAGATTATAGTATTATCAATATTCCTTGGTTCTAAACATTATTCTATCTGTCGACCATGCTGCACGAAATCTTAACGTAAACAAAGTCAGCTGATAGAAAAAGAAAACCTATACAATTCGTTACAAAGAAAATGTATATCGTACTGTTCATGGGAAGCTTAAATGAAATATATATATATACTCTACGTGCTATTTCCCTGACGATATTATATCGAAAGTTTGTTTGCTGTTTGTTCTTAATGCTTTTTTTCAATCTTCATAATATCACGTTCAAATAAATTTATGCTTGCGCGCTGATATTAATAAATTAAAGGGTGGTTTGTTAACAGTGCATGGAGGGTTTCAACAGAAAAGGTAAAAATATATGTAAAATAACTATAAATATGGTTCTCCTACTTCGTGATTTTTCACCATCGCGGTGGGTCCCAGAACCGAAGCCCCGCGATAATTGAGGGAGCACTGTATATATTTATATATATATATATATATATATATATATATATATATATATATATATATATATATATATATATATATATATATATATATACAGTGGTGAATTCAACCCAAGAACAAAATTTTGACCCCAATCAACGAACACAAAAGTGTTGGCCAAGCCACCACGTGTCCCACTCGGCTGTTCTCAGTTCCACATTGGTGCCCGCGCTGTGTGGTTCGTTCGTGATCTGATCGTAGTTCTTGCTTTATTTTCCATTGTTTTACTTTTCATATACTGTAGCCCTTATTATGGCTGCTAAGAAAGTTAAAAGTGTTAGTGATATTGGCGTCAAACACCCTAGACGCAGAACAGTGGAAACGAAGAAAAAAATTAGTTCTAAACATGAAAAGGTCACAAGTAATAGAAGAGGTAGAAAAATTTTTATTGTTGTGGATAAATGAAAACAGCTGGTTGGAGATAGTATCAGTGAGGCCATAATATGCGCTAAGGCTTTGCAAATCCATCATGATTCAGTAGCAAACTCTCCGAGTTCAAGTGGCACTTAAGTTAAAGAATTTAAAGCCAACAGAAGCTGATTTGAACACTTTCGTCGCCAAACTGGGATTCATAGCGTCATTGGACATTTCGAGGCGGCTAGTTCCGACCAAAAAGCAGCGGATTCTTACGTTAAGGAATTCGTTAAATTTGTCGAGAACGAAGGTTATATACAGCAACAAGTGTTTAATTGTGATGAAACGGGACTCTTTTGGAAGAAAATGCCTAATAAAACCTATATAACCCAAGAGGAGAAATCACTGCCTGGCCACAAACCAATGAGAGACAGGCTTACACTTTTATTGTGCGCTAATGCTAGTGGGGACTGTAAGATCAAGCCTGTTTTAGTTTACCACTCTAAATATCCGCATGTTTTTAAGAGCAATAATGTATAGAAGGCTAGCCTTCCAGTAATGTGGAGGTCAAATCTAAGGGCTTGGGTCACGCGGATTTTATTCCTACAGTGGTTGATTGAAGTGTTTGTGCCAGAAGTGAAGAAATATCTTGAGGAAAATGATTTGCCCCTTAAGTGTTTCCTCATAATGGATAATGCTCCTGTCCATCCTACAGGTGTGGAAGATCTCGCTATACATTACAACTTAATTAAAGTAAAATATCTGTCTCTCAACACCACTCCTATCCTCTAGCCCATGGACTAGCAGGTAATTTCTAGTTTTAAAAAGTTGTATACAAAAGGTCTTTTTGCCAGGTGTTTCCAGGTCACCAATGACACGGATTTGACCCTTTGTGATTTCTGGAAAGACCACTTTAATATCTACCACTGCATAGGTCTCAATGAAAAAGCATGGAAGGAGGTCTCATATTGTACACTGAACTCCACCTGGAGGAAATTTTGGCTAGGTTGTGTGACTGATAGAGATTTCGAGGGCTTTAAGTAGGAGTTAGCTATTCAAATTGTTAAAGAAATTATGGCCACAGGCAAAAGCTTGGACTTGGAGGTCAATGAGGAGGATGTGGAGGAGCTGGTGGAGGACCACAAAGAAGAACTTACCATTGAAGAATTAGTTGTGTTGCAACGTGAACAGGTGAAGATTCTCCAAGAGGAGCAGTCACCGGAGGTGGGGGATGAGAGGGAAAAGGTGTCCAATGAAGAATTTAAATAAATTTTTAGTAAGTGGAATGATGTGCAGGCTTTTATTGAGAATCATCGCCCAGATAAAACTGTGGGCAATAGAGTAGTGAATATGGTAAATGACAATGCGATGAATATTTTTGAAAAATTTACCAAAGAAGAAAAAGACAAATTTCTTTGGATTGTTTCCTTATCCCAGTGGGCAGGGAAGAAGCTTTCAAAAAAGAAAAGAGAGAGAAAACGCAAGAAATAGAGCTTGAATCGGAAGAGTTCCCTAACGTTTTTATGGAAGGGGATTATCCTTCCAAAAATTAATCCCCCTCCTCCTCCACCACCATCCACGTATGCCAGCAACAATCATCCACAAAGGTAAATACTGTACAGTACTGCATTTCTATTATTAGTGTAACTTTCTTTTTACAGAATATGTTGCAAAAAACCTGTATTATATTCCATGTTATTAATGACTTGAAAAATTTTTAAATGAATATTTGTGATGAATTGGAATGGATTAATTGAATACATGCTTTTCAATGGGAAAATTAATTCCAACCCATGAACAATCCAACCCAAGAACACTTTTTGGGAACGGAATAAGTTTGTGAGTTGGGATCACCACTGCATATATATATATATATATATATATATATATATATATATATATATATATATATATATATATATATATATATATATATATATATATATATATATACAGTGTTCCGTCGAATATCGCGAAGGTTAGGTTCCGGGACCCGGCGTGAGACAGGAATTTCGCGTAGTAGGATTACCCTATATGTACATAGATATTTTAATTTATTTTTACGTTTACACTCTATAAACTGTATAACCCATCCCTGTACTGTTAACAAACCACCCTTTACTTCATAAATAACAGCATACAAGCGTAAATTTATATGAAAGTGATAGATAAACTTACTGTGAATGAGGTGGTAATGACATGACATACTCAATAATAATAATAATAAACTTTATTTCCATTTTACAATGGGTATTCGTCAGCCAGGACAAGCCCCAACCCCCCACTGTGATGTCCACCCACAGCAGTTCCTGCCAGTAAACAGCTTAAACTCTCGGTCTTGGACCTCGTGAATGCGAAGCCAGCGCGTTACCACTGTACTAGCCAGCAGGCTAGTACTCAAGTACATAGGTATTTAACAATTATTTTTACGTTTACTGTATAAACCCTCCCTGCACTGTTAAAAAACCACCCTTTACTTTATAAATAACAGCATGCAACGTAAATTTATATGTACGTGATAGGTGAACTTACCGTGAATGAGGTGGTAATGAGTTTGTAGATGCCAGAGGAAATTATTCCACAGCCAATAACAGCTTTACGGCTGTTATTAATTGAGGCCAAAATAGCGGCCAACATATCTAAGAGTTTCACCTTATCTGTTATGGTTAACATCTTCCTTTGCCACTTAGGCTCACTACCAGAAGCCTTAGAAGATGAAGGATGCTTGGGAGGCATTGCAAAGGTTAAGATATGCGAGCAAAAAAATCACAAGCAAAACGTATTAATAAGCACAACGTGAGTTAGACTGAACGAGTGAGGCAAGACAATGGAAGAAGGTGGGAGAACCAAACTTCAATGAAAAAGCCAATCAGACCCCATGATACAGATCTCTCACTCTTTCAGCCAATAGCATTCCATGAACTATCTCACGTAGGTGCAAGCCTTTGTCCAAAACGCTGATACCGGTATCGTATTTTACATGGTGCAATACTGTTAGTATTTATGTTTTTTTTACTAATTTTTACCATTTTATTATTCTTAGGCTAAGAAATACGTTTTTTATCAATAAAATCATGAAACTACTGGAAATTTTACTATATATGCTAGCTCACGTAGGTGCGACCATAATACATTGTACGCTATCGGACAGTATTTCACATGATGCAATACTGTGAGTTATATATCTAAATGTTTTTTACTATTTTTTACTGTTTTATTACTCTTAGGCTAGGATATACTTGCTTTATCAATAAATAATGAAAATTTCAATATGTACTATCTCACGTAGGTGCGACCCTTTCCGTTTTCCGAAACGCTGATACCGGTATCGTATTTTACATGGTGCAAATACTGTTAGTTTTTATGTTTACTATTTTTTACTGTTTTATTATTCTTAGGCTAAGAAATACGTTTTTTTTATCAATAAAATCATGAAACTACTGGAAATTTTAATATATGCTAGCTCACGTAGGTGTGACCCTTTGCGTTTTTCGAAATGCTGATACCTGTATTGTACTTTCTATGGTGCAGAGTTACATGTTCAAATTCATGTTTTTTTTTTACTATTTCTTACTGTTTTATTATTCGTAGGCTGGGAAATAAAGTTTTTTTTTTATCAATTAAATAATAAAAAAATTTTCTTTCAATAAAAAACTGAAAATACTGAAAATTTTTATATATTTAAAATAAATAAATAAATAAATTTGCGAGGGAAGAAACGTAATAGCGCGAAGGATCACTGTGTGTGTGATATATATATATATATATATATATATATATATATATATATATATATATATATATATATATATATATATATATATATATATATATATATATATATATATATATATATATATATATATATAATGTAGTCTCCATGGCAAAATGGTAGCATCTGCAACTCTGAGGCGGCAGGTCGAGGGTTCGCGCCCCGTCATGGACTGAGGTTAGCAAGGGCATACATTCAGGGTAACAAGTACATCTGCCAAAACAAGTCCTTCGCAAGACGACAACAGTCCTAGCCCTTAGTAGAAAAGAGAGTTCGTGATGTGTGACAGAGTGTTTCACTCAAAGTCACCAGAGGCTGTTAGATGCCTTATTAGTTAATTTAGTAACTTAACTGTCATTTTCTAACTAAAAAAATAATTCCCACCTCTTGACTTTTGCAGATTATGATTATTTGCAATTTATATCTTAGCTTATAGCTAATTTTAAATATATCTTATTTACTATTCTTGTATGTGTAGAAGCAGAGTCCCGATATAAAGGCTGCTCCTACCTTTCCACCTTTTCAGTGAACCTATCAGATACATTTTCTTTACAACTTTCTTATGATAAAATAGATCTTGCTGATAATTTTGTTATAAATTTGACCTTGCTGTTATGTCATTAGCCTGTCTAGATATAATTCAGTAGCATCTTTATTATTTGAGTACTTAAATTCCGTCTCCTACAATGCAAGGAATGTTCTAGAGATTGTTTACCAGTAATCTAACTTTCCATTATTATTCTCGTTTTATTTTATTTGCTTCCACTTGTTGCACCTAAAATACTGTCTCTCCCTTGCATCTCTGCTATAATTGCCTGCCAGGGACCACCACTAAAGTAGTCCTTAAATGATATAAGAGCCAGTTACTGCTCTAGAAATATATCCTACAGATGACGTCACCAGGAGGGACAATGAAGCGCTCTCATTTGGCGGCCAAACATCCCAGAGGCAGCATCTCGCCTCAGCAGGCAAGTTATTTCAAACCTTATTTACGTGGCATCTTCACAGGAATTCATCTGGCACAAACAAGTGTCCTCTATTCTACTCTGCCTGTGTGACAGAGGTAATCGTCGAGTTGAGGCCAAAGTCTTGGCATACGTCTGTGGTGCCGGAAAGCAAAATCGTGCTCACCACCTCCGGGATTTGAGGCAGCATTTCATAAAATTTAATTTAAAAAAATTTAATTCAATTCTTTTAATGTCGTTGCATTTTCAAAATTAAAAGAAACTTGAATTCTGAGTTTCATTTAACCGAGTAGTGGTATAACGGGTGGGGTATTCAAGTACATATATCTGTCCTGTCTGTTTGTGAGCTCTTAACCGAGCTCAGTATTTTGAGTCCCCTTAGTAAAACAGAATCTTCACAACTCACTCTCCATTCCCCCAACATGATGTAAAAACCAAATCAATCACATACACATCTATGTGTGTGAGTTTTTTTTTTTTTACCTAATTATAATTACCTAATTGTGCTTATGGAAAAGAGCCCCAAGCTCGTAACTTCCCATCTCCTGATTAATTCCATTTTGTACTTAGTGATACTTATCATACTTGTCCTTAAAACGATGGACTGAGTTAGCATTAACTACCTCCTCGCTTAGCGAATTCCAATTATCATCTACTCTTACACTAAAAAGTACTTCTTTTCATCCTGCAAAGAAGTTTTCTTACGAAGCTTCAAATTATGACCTCTAATTCTAGTGCCAGCCATATAAAAATATCGATCTCTATCCACTGTATCATAATCATGAAAGAATTGAATGACTGTCACCATATCCCCCCTCAATCTTCCAGCTTTGAGTAATGGTAAGTCTAATTCCCTCAGCCTCTCATCATAACTGAGACTGTGTATTTCTGGCACCAGTTTTGCGGCATGTCTTTGACCTTTTTACAGCTTAACTACGTGCTTTTTCAAGTGCGCATTGAAAAAGGGGGCTGTATATTCAAATCTTGGCCTCACATAGGTTACATAAATATTTCTGAACATTTCTTATCCATGTGCCTGAAGGCTACCCTTACATTTGCTAAGAAAGCATATGCTGCCCTTACTATGCCATTTATATGTATTTCTGGAGACAAATCTGCCAGTATGTTTACTCCTAGATCTCTCTCATTCTCTGTCTCTTGAAGTTGTACTCCTGCCACCGAGGAGTCAAGCTTGGGCCTTCTTGTACTTGTACCCATTCTCATTACCTTACATTTTGAAGTATTGAATTTCATTAGCCACTTTTCTGACCACTTATGCAGACTATTTAGATCTTCCTGAAGTTCTCTACTATTGTTCTCGTTTCTTACTTTCTTCACAATCTTTGCATCATCTGCAAACATATTCATGAATGAATTTACGGACTCTGGTAGGTTATTTACATATACAAGGAACAAAAGTGGCCGTAAAACTGAACCCACTGGGACTCCACTACTAACTCTTCTCCATTCAGACACTGACTGTCTTACTCTAACCCTCTGTACCCTTCCTTCTAAGTATGTTTTTATCCATTGTAAGACATTTCCACCTATTCTAGCCATTGCTTGCAGCTTCTTAATAAGTCTCCCGTGTGGGAGTGTCAAATGCTTTTGGAAATTCTAGGAATATGTAATCTGCCCAGCCCTCTCTTTCCTGTTAGATTAGGCTTACCTCATCATAGAATTCTAATAAGTTTGTTACTGTTGCTCTACCTTCCCTGAAGCCATACTGTCTCACTGACAAAAAGTTGAAGGATTCCAAGTGAAGAGAGATATGTTTCCTTAGTAGTTTCTCCATAACTTTGCAAACTATGCAGGTCAAGGAAACTGGTCTATAGCTTAGAGCCGTATCCCTCCTTCCCTTTTTGAAGATAGGTATCATGTTCACTTGTTTCCAATATCTTGGAATCTCCCCCGACTCCAGCGATGTTTTAAATGTGATACTTAGTGCAATTGATATTGAATTTGCGCATTCTTTAGGTACATGAGGGAATATATCATCAGGACCTGTAGCTTTATGGCGCATAACTCCATCAGTGCTTTGAATACTTCTGTGGGTGAAAGGATGATGTTCTCTAATACCGGCCCATGAGCCTCTATCTCTGCAATCTGAGGGGGTGGGGTATTTTCTACTGTAAATACTGACTGAAACTCCTTCTTCAATTCTTTGCAGATCTCTTCATCCGTCTTAGTGATGCTTCCATCCGCTCTCTTAAGCTTTAAAACCTGTTCTTTTACCTTCAGTTTTACTTCGATAAAGCTGTGGAAAAGTTTGGGATTTTCTTTAGCTTTCTGGGTGATGTCCCTTTCAAAGTCTCTCTCTGCCTCTCTTCTTTTACTTAGGTAATCAATTCTTGCTCTCTTATAGGTCTGCCAGGCATTTATGTTTTTTCTCCTCCTATACCTTTTCCAGCATTTGTCTCTCCACTCCTTAGCTATTTTACACTCATTATCAAACCAATTCTCTCTGGCATGAATTACACCTACTTTTGTGACAGGTATGCAGCAATCTACTATCTTCCCATATTTCTCGCAAAAAATGTCGTATATTTTTTGTACAGATATGTTGTAAAATAAGGTTCTCCAGTCAATAACTGCAAAAAGTTCATTCATTTTGATGTAATCTCCTTTCAGATAGTTCCTCCTCATGTCCTCAGTGCCTCTACTCTCAGGCAGAACATCTTCAATGATACACGCCATCAACAATACACAGTCACAGTGGTCACTCTTTCCAAGCTGTGGTTCTTACTCAGATTTTTCAATATCCAACACGTTATCTGTGAATACTAGATCAAGCAGGCCTAGAGATGGTTCATCCCAACCCCTGGCTCTCTTTGGTTCCAGTACAAATTGGTGTAAGAAGTTCCCTTGTACAACAATCTAGGAATCTTGCCCCGAATGAGTCCTCGCCACTGTGTGGGTCAAGATTTATCCAATCTATTTCTTTATGATTAAAATCTCACATAATAATAATCCTGCATTTTCTCTCCCGTGCCATGTTAACGACTGAGTTTATGACTTCAATAATACCTAGCCTATATGACTTTCCTCATTAACTTCTAGCCTATGTTGGTTCCTTGGTGGGTTATATACAACAGTTATTATAATGCTCTTTGACCCAGTATTTGTGCGAGCAACTAGAAATTCCTTGAATTCACTTTCTATAGCAAAGTTTATTTCTTCCACCTGAATCCATTCACTTATGAGCAGTGCTATCCCTTCACCAGTCCTCTCAGATCTTTCAACCCTTAATATTCTGAAGCCCTTAGGAAAAACTGTGACACTGTTTATGTTCTCACTCAACTTAGTCTCTTTAACTGCTATTATATCTGCCTTACTGTTGTAAATCCTAATGAGGCCCCATCCCCCAATCTTCTGTCATTATCTTCTTTATCTCACCTTTGTCTGGAAGAACTATTAAAATGAAAGCTTTTCTTCTCTTCATTTCTTTCATCATTTAACCACCTAAGCCTCTTGCAACAAGTTTTCGATCCTTTCCATCTCTTCCTCTGTTCTATATAGTCTAATGAACACTTCTTTGAATTCTTGAATGTCTTTTACTTTTTTCCTCATCAATATTTCTATACATGTGTCCCCTCTCTCAAAGGTTACTTTTGTTGGTCTCTGCTTTCCCTTCCTAGAATATTTACCTAGTTGGTGAATGTTTACCATATCCTCAGGATCACAAACTACTTCAAGTTTTCTTATCAGGCATACAACCCTAGCTTTATTTTCTTCAAGTCTCCCCTGCCATGTTGACTCCTGGGATATATATATATATATATATATATATATATATATATATATATATATATATATATATATATATATATATATATATATATATATATATATATATATATACTAATCCCTCGTTTATCGCGGGGGTTCGGTTCCGGGACCGGCCGTGTTAGGGGAATTTCCGCGAAGGAGGAACACCTTAAATATTTTCTTTTTCTTTTTCTTTTTTAACACTTCTTCCACGAGTACAAAGAGGATTATGATAAGAAAAGATCATCCATCATTATATATATATATTATATATATATATATATATATATATATATATATATATATATATATTATATATATATATATATATATATATATATATATATATACACACAGTGTTCCCTCCCTTATCGCGGTAGTTCGGTTCCAGGACCCGGCGCGAACCAGGAAAATCGCGAAGTAGGATCAGCCTTACTTTTTTTTTTTTTTTAAAGATGATTATGACACCAGGACAGGCCCAAAATTATAAAGTAAAACGGCCTTTATCAGGCTGTAAAGAGAAACAGAGATGGATAGTGTAATGACCTGTCAGATGTGAAGGGATTATAAAAGATGTGTAATGAATATCCAGCTCTCTGCTGGGTTTACTATACCTCTGCATTACCTTCATGATGTCTATTCTAAAACTTCTCCTTAGATCTTATTATTATTATTATTATTATTATTATTATTATTATTATTATTATTATTATTATTATCATCATCATTATTACTACGAATTTGTAATTAAACCATTATTTTTACTATAAATAATGTAGTTTTGGTTGAATGAACAAGAGTTACTTAAAGATTCTCTCTCTCTCTCCAACATTTTATTCTACCCAACCCCCCACACTGTCTTTATCCCAGCCAAATAGGGAGGGGCACTTTACACAGTTATTAAAAGTAAATAAAGCAACAGATGTGCAAACAATGATGAGCCCTTAATAATAATAATAATAATGATGATGATAATGATAATAATGTCCACAATCATCATCAAAGGAAAATTATTGTTTCCAATGATGATGATAATAATAATAATAATAATAATAATAATAATAATAATAATAATATCTAAGAAGAATTATTGGAATAAACATCATGAAAGTAATGCAGAGGCATATTGAAGCCCAGCAGAGAGCTGGATATTCATTACACATCTTTTATAATCCCTTCACATCTGACAGGTCATTACACTCTCCATCTCTGTTTCTCTTTACAACCTGATAAAGTCTGCTTTATTTTATCATTTTTGGCCCATCCTGGTGTCACAATAAAAAAAAAAAAATAAATAAATAATTAAAAAAAATATATATATATATAATAATAATAGTAATAATAATAATAATAATAATAATAATAATAATAATAATAATAATAATACATACATACATATACCGTGGCTGTTTCCCCCTTAAATTGGGGGGTAGCCGACATCAAGAAAGGAAAGTTTGGGGATAATAATAATAATAATAATAATAATAATAATAAAAAAAAAAAACAACAACAACAACGATACAGTGAGAACGCGAACCAAGAAACGCAAATAACTGGGGGAACACTGTATATATATATATATATATATATATATATATATATATATATATATATATATATATATATATATATATATATATATATATATATATATATAGCAATCTCTCGTTTATCGCGGGGGTTCGGTTCCGGGACCGGCCGCGATAGGTGAATTTCCGCGAAGTAGGAACACCTTTAAAAAAAAAATTTTTTTTTTTTTTAACACTTCTTCCACGAGTACAAAGAGGATTACATTAAGAAAAGATCATCATCATCATTATATATATATATATATATATATATATATATATATATATATATATATATATATATATATATATATATATATATACAGTGATCCTTCGCTCTATCGCGTTTCTTCCCTCGCGAATTCACTCTATCGCGATTTTTTTTGGCAAAAAAATTTTTTTCTTTGGGGGGGTATATGCAATAATATTAAAATATTAGAAAATTTAAAATTTTCAGTAGTTTCATCTTTTATTGAAAAAAAAAATTTCATTACTTAATTGATAAAAAAAAATTTATTTCCCGCCCGCAGTAAGAAATAGTAAAAAAACAATTTTGAACATGTAACTCTGCACCATAGAAAGTGCTGATACAGGTATCAGCATTTCGGTAAACGCAAAGGGTCGCACCTACGCGAGCGAGCATATATTAAACTTTCCAGTAGTTTTATGATTTTTATTGATAAAAAAACGTATTTCTTAGCTTAAGAATAATAAGAATAATAAAACGGTAAAAAATAGTAAAAAACATAAATACTAACAGTATTGCACCATGTAAAATACGATACCGGTATCAGCGTTTCGGAAAACGAAAAGGGTCGCACCTACGTGAGCTCGTACATATTGAAATTTTCATTATTTTATTGATAAAACAAGTATTTCCTAGCCTAAGAGTAATAAAACAGTAAAAAATAGTAAACAACATAAATTTAGATATATAACTCACAGTACTGCATCATGTGAAATACTGTCCGATAGCATACAATGTATTGGGGTCGCACCTACGTGAGCTAGCATATATAGTAAAATTTCCAGTAGTTTCATGATTTTATTGATAAAAAAAACGTATTTCTTAGCCTAAGAATAATAAAACAGTAAAAAATAGTAAAAAACATAAATACTAACAGTATTGCACCACGTAAAATATGATACCGGTATCAGCGTTACGGACAAAGGCTCGCACCTACGTGAGATAGTTCATGGAATGCTATTGGCTGAAAGAGTGAGAGATCAGTATCATGGGGTCTGATTGGTTTTTTCATTGAAGTTTGGTTCTCCCACCATCTTCCATTGTCTCGCCTCACTCGTTCAGTCTAACTCACGTGTGCGCCATTCACGTTGTGCTTATTAATACGTTTTGCTTGTGATATTTTTACTCGCGTATTTTAACCTTTGCAATGCCTCCCAAGCATCCTTCATCTTCTGAGGCTTCTGGTAGTGAGCCTAAGTGGCAAAGGAAGATGTTAATCATAACAGATAAGGTGAAACTCTTAGATATGTTGAAAGAAGGAAAAAGGTTTACGGATGTCGGCCGCTATTTTGGCCTCGATGAATAACAGCCGTAAAGCTGTTATTGGCTGCGGAATAATTTCCTCTGGCATCTACAAACTCATTACCACCTCATTCACGGTAAGTTTACCTATCACGTACATATAAATTTACGTTGCACGCTGTTATTTATAAAGTAAAGGGTGGTTTTTAAACAGTGCCGGGAGGATTTATACAGTAAACGTAAAAAAAATTGTAAAATACCTATGTACATGAGTAGGTCATGTCATTACCACCTCATTCACAGTAAGTTTATCTATCACTTTCATATAAATTTACGCTTGTATGCTGTTATTTATGAAGTAAAGGGTGGTTTGTTAACAGTACAGGTAGGGTTTATACAGTTTATACAGTGTAAACGTAAAAATAAATTAAAATATCTATGTACATATAGGATGATCTTACTTCGCGAAAATTCCTGTCTCACGCCGGGTCCCGGAACCGAACCTTCGCGATAAACGAAGGAACACTATATATATATATATATATATATATATATATATATATATATATATATATATATATATATATATATATATATATATATATATATATATATATATATATATATATATATATATATTGGCATTTATTATCCTACTAGGAATCCTGTTCCATGCATCAGATACTCTACGGTATTACCAAGCCAATTTTCACCAATTTCCCTTCTGAACCTAAATTTATCAAGCTTAAATCAATTACCCATTACGAGTCCTGGTTTGATCATGAATTTTTAAAACTTTATTAATTATCACCCTTGTAATGACCTGTCAGATGTGAAGGGACTATAAAAGATGTGTAATGAATATCCAGCTCTCTGTTGGGTTTTAATATACCTCTGCATTACTTTCATGATGTCTATTCCAAAAATTCTCCTTTAGATCTTACACTGAGAGGGCGGGCCAGTGTCGGGGGCCCGCCGCTCCCGCCCTGTCGGCCTGCTGTGCTCGGACCTGCCTACGGGGCTAAGCCGCGGGGGGGGGGGGGGGGGGGGGGGGGGTGTGTGATTACCTAATTGTGTTTACGGGAAAGAGCCCAAAGCTCGTTTCTTCCCGTCTCCTGATCGGTTCCATTTTAGACTTAGTGATACTTATCATACCTGTCCTTAAAACTATGGATTGAGATAGCATTAACTACCTCCTCGCTTAGCGAATTCCAATTATCAACTACTCTTACACTGAAAAAGTATTTCCTTACATCCTGCAAAGAAGTTTTCTTACGAAGCTTCAAACTATGCCCTCTAGTTCTAGAGCCAGCCATATCAATGAATATTAATGAGGCTGCTTGTAACAATCGTTTTTTTTATTTCCTTAGAAATGAAGAACAATGTATGTTAGTTAGACACAGATGAAAAGAGATCCTTGATACAACAGTCCCAGATAACAAGTAAAAACGTAAGATTGCAGTACAGTATTATCAGATTTTCTTATATTAAAAACTCTAAGCAAAAAAAACACCAGCAATGTAACTATAAAACACATGTAACGCAATACTGAAAGCACTTGTATTTGCATAAAAGATAACTTTTTAAGGATTTGTCAACACACAGGAAAAGATGTCATCAACATAATATAATTATTAATAAGTAAATATGCATTCAGAAACAAACACCCTTAAGCATGCATGCCTTCATACAAGAAAACCATTCTTTTATGGACTAAACTGGCCATATTTGGGAATTAATTTCTAAAGTCAAGTTGACGTGTCAAACAGTCATGGTGGTGTTGCCAAAAGCTGCATTAAAGGAGCATACACGTTCAGTATTTAGCATTAGAGATAACTGCTATTCTCATTACAAAATAATATTTTTTGCATATATATAATAAAATATTTTCCAGAAAAGGAGTATTCAAATTCAGATAAAAAATCATTACATGTACATTATAGAGCACTTTGTGAGGCTGGAGCAAACAAAAATTCAGACAGTCACAAAAATTTCAACACTCATATTTCCTATGGCAGCACTGTCATTGGATACAATTACAAACAAACTGACACTTGAAAACAACAGTATTTCCAATTCTTCAACCTTCTACCTGCAAAGGTACCTGTTAGAAACACATTCTACATGGCAGAGAGGGCAAAAGTCTCTCGTTTGGGCATAGATAATTTCAAATCAGCACGCCATACACTTGGGCGACAATGGAGCAGAAATACGTTATCTAGCAAGTTGTCATGTTCCTATACATGGGCTGATTTTGTGTCTAATTGAGGGAGTCAGTAGCTTTGTCATGTAAAGGGAAGGCAGTATGAGACTATCACGCTGAAGCCTGGCAGATCGCTTCCGCACTGATGTGAAATGAATTTCATTTGAGAGGTAGCAGGGGAGAGGTTGAAAACAAAAATATTTACTTTGTTGCAATATATACTTCTCTAGCTCAAATAACTGTGAAGATATGCGAAAATATAACACGATTTCAGGTAAAACAATTAAGGTAAATATATAATCAATCAGTAATTCTAAAATCAAATGATCAAATATATAAAAAATGAACCCCAGCATTTCATGTAAGGACATGAGAAATGAAAGGGCCAAATCTCCACTGGGTTTTAAATGCAGACAATGTTGTGTAGGAAGAATTCAATGAGGAAATTTTTTCCATGTTAAAAAAGAAGACGTTATTGTAGAAGGTTTTTCCTAAGTAAGCATTCTTTATGATTTTATACAGATTTCACTCTTTTTCTTTTGCCATGAGCCATATGCTGCTACAGGTGGCAGGGTGTAAAATTTTACTAAATTCAGGGAGAAAAAGAATGAGAGTCCCTTGCTCTTTCAATTCCCCAGCCGGCTCTTGGAAAACAAAGGAAAAGCGGGTGAGGAACTCTCTCGCCCTCCACACAGAAATGTCTACTACAATGCCGATAAGTTGTGTATGAAATAGCCTGTCATGCTTATCATTATATGCACACTGGAAGTTGTAATTATTTTAGATAAAGATATTTGAATTACTATGTACCGCTTGTTGTGATACTACAGCTGAAGGGTCTTTTGGACTTAACTAGGACTGTCCACGACAGTTCAATGTACAGTCTTTCTTCAGTTACGGTTCTATTTCTATGCATACATCAACAACGAATATATTTGGATATTCGTTACACATCTCATATTATCCTTCTACATCTGACAAGTCACAACACGCCCCATCTATTTCTTTTTAGTTTTAGTTTTCTTTGTGCCCAGGCTTGATGAGGGCAGATTTCTTTTTTTTTTTTGTACCGTCCTGGTGTCACAATCATAAAAAAAAAAAAAAAAAAAAAAACTGTCTACTACTTTTTCTAAGTTTCTTAGGGACTTCCTTCTCTTCACAAGGCGTTCTTTTTTCATATCCTAGAGGACATGGTAAGTTCTGCCCATATAGATTGTCCTCTTCTACAATCTAGTTATCTATATAGCTCCTGCAAAAAGTGTAGTCTGATTATCCTCCTAATAATTTCAGTCCATTTGCTTTGCACAGTAGTCAATAATACTGGACAGTTTGGTATCTTAGTGTTCTTTGTGGAGTTGTTCTTCCCATTAGATCCTTAACTCCAATTAGCACTGAAAATATATCATTACTGTTTCACATCTCTTCCTTGCCCTATGGCTGGTGAACACATTCTACTTAAATATGAAAACTTCAAAATCCAGCCTTGGCTTTTGAGCACTTAAAAGTCTTTTGATCCATACTTGCGTACAAACATTTTTCTGAGAAGTCTTATGGCGTCTCCCATAACGTGAATTCATGTCACAGAGTGTAATGACACTATGTACTGTACTATAACAACAGGAATTCCAGTTTAATTGAGTACTGAGTAACACAAGTCCAAACCTCTGAAATATTGCTAACAATCATCATGATGGCTTCCCAGAGAAAAATTCAGCTTTCATCTAACAAGCAAGGGTCAACAGCTATAAAACATTTAATTGGTAGCAAAGATGAATCCTGATGACTCCTTCATTATTAAGCCTATGATAATGAACAGAAGGATCTCTGCAGTTAAAGGCAAAAAATATAACATTCAGAATTATAAACCATTTTTACCTCTCAAACACATGGGGAATTCCAAAATCAATTTACACCAAATAACTTAAGAGACCTTCCATGGGATAATTTCACCTTGAGAGTTCCTCCCAAGAGTAAATATATTTCAAAAACTGGCCTAAGAGATACCAGTTTTTGAAGTGTTCATTTTGTGACATGAAACTAGATAGGATTCATTATCAGATGCATGGTGTTTCAATTGGGTCTGAAAAATCTATTTCTTACTATTAAACAAAAACTTGCTGGAAAACATATGAAGAGGGAGTTTCTTTAGCCAACTGTGTCTTCTGTAATCATTATATTTCAGATGGTATTATTCAAAGATGAATGAAGATTAAACAGCTATTCCCTACTCTGGAGTGCACTTCCAGTGAAGACTCAATCCATCCTTACAACAGATAATTCGAGTGTGAGACATTTCTCTCTCTTTCTAATTACATCATTTTTCTCAGGCTAACGGACAGAAGAGCAGAAGGGAAAAGGAACCATTAACCTTCGTTTACTCCCAAAAATATTATTTTATGGCAAAAAAACACACACACAAAAAAAGGAACATTTTTAGAAGGCTCGTTTTCAGTCTAAGACTTTGCAGAATCAATCAAAGATCAGGCTGTCAGATTTTTTTAATTTCTCAATAAGTGGTCTAAGACGATGCATGATGGCCACAAGCATTAGGATATCAATTCAAACTTGCAGTATTTGGATGCAATGACTTAGTAAGAAAACCTCAATAAGATTCTAGCCGTGAAGTTGAAATGGCATTCCTGACTAATAGCAAGATCATAAGGAGCTTTTTATGATGCCAAAATAGAAGTTCAATAGAAAGATACACAAAGTGTTATTAAGGAACCTTCATATGATTCTGTCTTCATTACTGGAGGCAATTAATTAGTACAGTATATATTTTGCTAAACAGAACGCTATTGCATTGAAAGATATCTCTCTCCAAGATGAAGAGACAAGATATCTCCAAACCTTCAACCACCTTCTGTAGACGCTCCTCTACCTGCCAATGTAAGTAAGAAGGATTTTTGAGCTTTTAAGGCATATAATGTCTATCATATTTTATTAGATCATGGTGATGATCCGAGTGGCACATTCGAGTTTACCTGAAGAGCTCATACTTAAACTGCAAAAAATATAACACTATTGCTAATCATAAAGCTTCAACACTTATTTCTGCAACTCAGTGTAGTGCCTGATATTAGAGAAATCCGAGGAAGATCTTTTTAACTGGTAATCTAGAAATTTTTTCCAAAGACATATTCAGACATTAACAAGGTTACAATTTAAGTCTCACCCTGAACAATGGAGATAACCCAAAATAATCCATAAATCGTATATGCTTTATTGGTGGTGGGTTAAAGGGAATGCCATCCATTCGTTCTCTACATGTCAGAAGAGCTAAGTAAAGCTATTGGGTATGCCTGTGGTGTTGTGAGTTTACCACCTTACCATCTGCTGGATGCCACAAGACGTGACTAAAAGATATCCTACTGGTGGAAAGAATAAGTGTCTTCCTTGTGTTCTCTGAATATTACAGGAGACAACTAATATGGATATCACTGTTGAAGAGGTAAGAGAATTACATCTCGTACGCTCCACAAGTCTTAAAAGGTGAATACTGTACAAGATATTTTTGATGGAGGGTGAGAAAAAGAGCCACCCTTCAATAGCCAGTATGTCATAGGAGTCAATTAAAAGGGATATCCATACTATCGGGGAAGAGAGCATAAAGCTCTCAAATTCTCTCAGATTATCATAGAAGCCAACTATGAGGGATGACTAAGGTGGTTGGAGAGGAAGAATTCCTCACATGCATTCTCTGTGTACTGCATTAGCCAACTAAAGGGATAGAGGAGTAAAGATTGGCAATCCTATCCTTCATAATATACTTTTTTCCTGCAACAGAACAACTGATGGAAGGGGGCAAAGATGAATATGGCATGTATATTGTTTGTCACCTTTTTTGTTTTGATGAGGCCACCCTGCTTACCCCCAAAGGATATGGCATTAGGCTGAATATATACCATGATTAACTTAAATTATTCTTCACTAAACTATTTAGAGAAATATGTGCAAACCGTGTAGCATATTACAAGAGTCCAAAAATTGTCTACGAATTAGAAAAAAAAGCCGTCTAAAATTTCCCAAGTTTCTATTACAAAAAGAAAACTTCAATTATTTCCAAACTTTCAACTAAGAAGCACCATCTACCTTATTAGTGGACTGCTGCAGAGACCATATTAGTTTCAATATCTCTTTAAAGCTGTCAGTACAGTAAGTAGAATGCAAATGGTGAACTAAAACTATCGAACAGCTACACAATATTATTCACAGTATATACAAGGATTATCAACTTAATTCCAAACCAAAACAGACAAAACAATATCAAAGCTGTAGAACTGAAAGAAGCTGAAAAATAAAAGTGAAAATCCATATATGAACCAATTACATTAAATAGAAAAAATAAGAAGATAATAGAGGGAGGCCAGCTAAAACTTACTTTCAAAATCGAGGAAGACATCGTACTTTTGGTGGGAGCAACAACTGTTGCCAGCCTCATCCCTTGCGAGCAGCCTCAGTAAGTTACCCATATTACCATCACCTGAAATAGCAAGGATAATACACCTAGGCAGTACTCATGCGGGGCAGGTGGAGACAAGACTGCGTAAGCCATGCTCCTCTAGGGGTTAATTTGCTTAAAGTATCAACATTAGCCTATACTAATATATTTCTTACTAGAGACTTATATAGAATGCAGTCTAACCCCAAAAAGTTAGTGGATAATAAAAGGCAATAATGAAACTAAATTTGCTTTACCAGCAGCTTTCACGTCATTTACCTTGAGAGTTCTTAGTCCTATTCATTATTCCAAAAATACCCCTGACTTGAAACTTTTCTCAGGATATTTTTCTAAATAATGATCTAAGTACTTTAAAAGAATAATCTGGTAAAATGAGTAAAAGCCCCTGCAATGAGTGATAAAAGTTTCAGGTTTTAGTCATCTAAAAGCATTTTAAGAGCAATAAAAATGTACCCACATGTTAAGTTTAAAATGAGTAATAGCCATAAAGTTAAGCATTACACGTTATTAAACATACGACACTACTACAATACTTACCGGTACAATTGCAATGCATTTCGCAGAGTAATAAATGTATAACAAACTTCTACATACCAATTTCGTAGTATAGGTACAGTTAATATTTTTATGATGAAAAGTTAAAAAACTGGTAATGTTTAGTAATACAAAAACTATTAGTATATAACTACCAGTCCAGCCCTATGACTATTATGACAATCTACCTCTTCATATACAAGGGCCACGTAAGGGGGTGGCCAATTTGAAGCACACACCCACATCATTGTTTCACTCAGTGCTAACACATCCATCATTCTCTTCATACACATGCTACAAAATTCCTCCCTTTTATTCTTATTCTTACCACAACCATGAACATTCAGGGACCCAATTACTAAGGATTTGTTGGAGTTTTCCCATCAGAAATCCCTCACATGCCTAGAGTGTTCACACCCAAGGAGACTGAAAGACGAAAATACAGAGAGAGAGAGAACAAACTCTTGGAGGGAGAGGATGCTCTAAACTCCTCTTTTGGAAATATCCATAGCCTACATGACAAAAAACCTGTTGAATACTTGCCTTCATTCTGGTTGTGTGTAGTATCATCCCATTAAGTACAATTCTTATTATAAAACTGTTCAATTAATAATCCAGTTTTTAAGTATTTTTTTACCAAAACAAAAAATGAGGAAAAAGGAATATCGACACTTCACATATTACATTTTCCACTAGATTTCATATGACTGGATATCAAATCCATAAGTATTTCTTTCTTTCTCCTGAGGTTGGTATTCTCCTTCAACACTGAATTAAGGAGTTCTCTAATGAGAAATACATTTCAATATTCAAGAAATTGGATCTCTGAACATGTGTGGTTACAGTAAGTCTTCTGAAGAATGGGTGTGTACAGTAACTTAATCACCCCTCTTACCAGGGGGACTGTGGCCTTTGTATACGGTTAGATATATTACTAGACTAAAACAGGTCTAAAATGATAATATACCATAACAAATCAGGGCAATTTTGGAAAGGCACTATACCAAACCTGGGCAATTTTGGCAAGGTGCTATACCAAATCAAGACAAAGTTTTCAATTCACTGTACCATACCAGGATAAATATGGCAAGGCACTAATATGGAGCATCAAAACAAGTCTGCCAGGGGACATATCAAGTCAGAACAACTTTAGCAAGGTATTATATCAAGTTTGGAAGGGTACCATACCATATCAAGACACATTTGGCATCATCACCATACCTAAGAGCCCACTATGAAATTGCAAACAGGTGTATTCAAAACTCAAGTCAATTCATCCCACATCGAATATCTTATATTTCTATATATAAAAGCCATAATCCCTTCTATAAGAGGGGTGGATAAGTCAAAGTAAAAAAGACTTGACCCCTCGTGGGAGGAAAATATAAAGGAAGAGATATCCAGGAGAACATGAAGGAGATATTCTTCTCCCCCCTTACCTTGGATAAGTTGATAACAGGATAACCATATTGCACTGTCACGTTTAGAAGAATATTGTGTCATATTAAGGGAAAAAAATTCTAATAAATTATAAACTTGCAATGTTTTGCCGGGCAAACTTGACACTATAATGAGTATACAGCAACTTTATTCTAATTTCCTAATTGTGTTCATGAGAGAGTGCCATTTCCTGATAATTCCCCTCTCTAAGTCTGTCTTGTTTTTTGCATTGATCTATCTCAGCCTTCCCTAAAACTATGACTGCTTTATACTCTGACAATTTCCTTGCTTAGCCCATGCCAATTATCAACTACTTTTAAACTAAAAACAACAGTAGATTAATGTCTTGCATAGGCTACGACAGAGTAAATTTCTTATAAACTTCAAACTATTACCTCTAGTTCTACAGAAATACTTCACTGCAGTACAAATAGCCGGCATTATAGCCTCATAACGCTTTATCATCGGCCTTTTCCTAAATACTATCACTGGTATCATCATTATTATCATAACTATTATTTCTACCCACAGTAGTACGGGAAAATGAATAACTCATTCATATTCCCTACTTGTCAGAAA
>JAXCGZ010019203.1:0-7500 GCA_037179515.1 Halocaridina rubra
TGAATTTGGTCACTAAGAGTAGTGGAGAATTGCCACTTGTGATGAGTAATCACCACTTATGAAAGGGGTTTAGGCCTAGTACCAGAATCTTCACTACTTTCTAAGACCGACGGACGTTTTACGTTGAGTCTTAAATCCCGGTAGTCATAAAGTTTCTTTGGGCAGCCAGAGAGTTTGTTGAAGCTCAACTAGGTTTATTAAGACTTCAGTTATTGGTTATTTATTCATAATGCAAATCTAGAAATGTAGCTTGGAGAAATTTTTATGATCACACCTAATGTACAATAATTTTATAAATAATAATGCAAATAAAATTTACATCATTTACACATACTATAGCAGAAGATAATAATATTAGAAATAATACAGCAACAAAATATCCTTAAAATATCATAAATCATAAGCATAGAATATTCATCATTTGCAACACCATTATATGCCTTCACAAAGGTAACGCAACTCTATTTTAACTTGTGCAAAAGAAAAGCAAAATATAGTCATGGAGATGGAGTGTCAAGAAAACTAATTATAGTCTGGGTTAACTGCAATGCGAACTTTCCTCCCTGAATTATCTCTGCAGTTGTGTGAGAAGGTAAAGCTGGGGGTTGTGATAATTCTTGAGGAATGCCGCCATAGATGTCATTAGAAACACGAGCTTCAGACATTCTCAACTGAGTCTGATAATACAGGATCATTGGAATCAACAGTAACTACAACCGACTGACTGCTGGGCGAGAGTTGAGAATCACCCTTAAGAACACATTGTGCATGAGGAGACCTATAAGAAATTACATTTGCAGGCTTCAGCGGTATATCGACATATCATTGGTATCCCCTGAAGGCAATTGGATCCCAAAAATTCTTATCAAGTCATTCAATCACTGGGAAAGGACCTGTATATGGTGCTTCCAATTGTTTTCTGACACAGTACACTCGAACCCAAACTGTAGGTATATTGAATAAACTACATGGGATTTTAGGAACACTTGGTATTATTGATGAATGAGAAATAAGTAAAAGTCATTTCTCTCATGCATTAACCAAAGGTTTTTATAAGATCTACAGCATATTCTGATGAGGTAGGAGGTTTCACAAATAAATAACTAGAACTAACCATGCGCAGTAAAATTCTTCTGCACTTGGAAGTAATGGATGGCTGACTTCTTGAATGATGGAGGGGCAATACCTTGGTGAGACTGTAAATCCAAGAAAATCTAAGGAGTCAGCAACAACAACACTTTCTAACAAGGCTCGTATATTGTTGTTACTGAGAATTTTAAAAACAGTTTACTTTATTCTCCGTGTTCTTCCAAGTCACTAAAAAATATGAGAACGTTATCAAGGTACAGAGACATAAAGGTAAGATTACTACATAGGCAGTAAGTATATCTTTGGAATGCTGCAAGGGCGTGTCAAAGCCCAAAAGGCATACATACATATTCAAACAGTGCATATGGGATAGTGACTGCAGTTTTTGGATGTCATCAGGATGCACAGTGATTTGGTGATAAGCTTTTAACAGATCCAATTTCGTAACCATTATGATATCCCAAGAAATTTAGATGAAAGGCTTGAAATATGAAGAAGTTGTTATCTATTTGGCAAGGTCATAAAGTTAAAAAAAAAACTCGGTAATCACCAACAGGAAGCCACTTACCTGGATTTTTTTCTGGCGCAAAGTGTAGCAGAGAGGATCATGAAAACTTTGATGGATGAATGACACCACACTTTAGAAGCGTATTAAATCCTTACTTGGCAGTGGAAAGTTCGTCGGCAGGTAACAGAGGAGTTTTTGCAAATACAGATGGTGCATCACTTGCTTCAATACGATGATATATGACACTGTTATAAGGTATGGTACTAGAGTCAGTTGGGTGTCAAGCATTCAGGATATCAGACAAGCTCTATTGGACACAATCGTGTATGTTATTGCACCAGAGCTGCTGGGAAGAAAATAGAAAGCATTTGCTTATTTCTTTTTTTATGAGTTTGACACCGGGAGAGGCAGAAACTGCCCGCATCAATAAAGGCCCGGGGACAAGAAAAGACCAAAAGGAAGAAAAAGAAAAAGGTTAAGAATAAGGCAGAGATGAGGTAATGTCACACAAAGGATAACGACAGACAGAAAAAACAGTCAAAGTACAGAGGACTCCGAGATATGGAGGACTAGGCTCTGAGTTGACGATAGATCTGCATTTTGAAGGATGAAGGATCATAAGAATTAGGAAAGTCAAAAGGAGGAAGAGAATTCCAGACTCTGGAGGTAGATGGGAAGAAGAAGTCTCTGTACCGACCAATCCACGAGCTACAACTCTCCACACAATACCTGTCAGATGAGCCCGCTTGGGGAGTATTACCCGGCCTCGGCAGTGGAGGAGGGATGTAACTCGCCAACTCATCAGAGCAGCGATGGAGGTAGTAGCGATAGAAAAGCGAAAGGGAAGATACCTCACGGCGAAGAGAGAGAGAATCCAAGTTAGAAGTAAGAGAAGGATCATTAATGAGTCTGACAGCCTTAGATTCAACCATATCAAGTAGATAAGTAAAGGAAGAAGCACCCCAGATGTGTGAGCAGTATTCTAAGCAGGGACGGATGAGACCTTTGTAAATTTTAAGTAACTGCAAAGAGGAAAAGTAATGACGAAAACGAAACTAAACCCCCAATTTTTTGGATGAAGATTTAGAAATTTGGATTATGTGATTCCCCCAAGACAAGTTAGAGGATATATGGATTCCTAATATGCTGATAGAGTTAAGAGAGTAAATTTCATTAGCTTCTAAGACAATAGGGTTATAAGAAGGAGAAGAGGATAAAGAGATAGCCAGAAACTGTGTCTTGGAGGCATTGAATTTAACTAAATTTTGAGTGCCCCACTCAGACTCCCAGCAAATCGGAGTTAAGAGTAGAAGAAAGAGTGATACAAGAATGCTTACGAGTAACAGATGAAGGTTGTGAAGTAAAGGCAGAGGAAAAGTGAAGAGTAGAATCATCAGCAAAGGCAGGAAGAAGAGAGGAAGATGGGGATTGTAAAAGATAATTGATGTAGAGAAGGAACAGAGTAGATGAAAGAACAGAGCCCCCTGGAACACAACTAGTAACAGAGAAAGGGCTAGATGTCGCTCCATCAACAACTACAGATATTGAAAGGTCAGTAAGAAAACTGGAAATCAGAGAACAGAAAGAAGGGGTAAAGCCATAGGCAGGGAGTTTGGCCAACAGAGCCTTGTGCCAGACTTTGTCAAAAGTCTTAGAGATATCAAGGGCGACGACAAAGGATTCCCCATAGTTCCTCAGAGAAGATGACCATTCATGAGTAAGATAGGGCAGGAGATCACCAGCGGGTCTTGCCTTGCGGAAGCCGTATTGGTGATCGGAGATAAGTGAGTTAGATTCAAGACGTTTTAAGAAGTGAGAATTGAGCAAAGTTTTGAAAACTTTAGCAATAGAGGAGTTTAGAGCAATAGGCTGGTAGTTAGAAGGAATAGGGTGGTCACCCTTCTTAGGAACAAGTTGAACTAGAGCATGCTTCCGAGATGAAGGATAGATACTGGTTGACAGAATGAGGCGAAAAAGACGGCAAAGCATGGGAGCCAGTTCATCTGCAAACTCCTTAAGGAACCTTGCAGGGATACCATCGGGACCAGATGCCTTGTTCCTCTTTAGCAAGCGAAGAACCTTATGAACTTTGCGTGAAGGAAGGATAAGGGAGGGCATAGGGTTAGAGAGGGGTAAAGATTGACGAACAGGTGCGCTGGAATCATTGATAGAAGAGTTGGCAGAAAAATTAGAGCCAAAGAATGTGGCTTTGTCAGTGGGAGAGCAAGCTATAGAACCATCAGAACGAATGAGAAGGGGAAAGCTTGAGTTACAGAAGTTTTTGGAGAGGTCCTTGACTAAGGACCAGAAGCGTTTGTCATTGGGAGAGGAGTTAAGGTCATCAACTTTCCTTCTTATAAAGGAAGCCTTAGACCTTCGATTCTGAGCAGTACAGCGATTCCTACCTATAATAAAAGCAGAGCAAGTTAAATTGGAAGGAGAGGCTAGGTAAGATCTATGAGCCTGCTTCCTAGCTTGGATAGCCATGGACCAGGCACAGTCAAACCAAGGTTTAGGGGGAGAGAAAGTTTTTCTAGAAGATGGGATATACGCCCCCCTTCCCGCAGTCATGATCTCGGCAACTTTTAGAGCTACCTGATCAGGGTTGAAGGACCGAAAGCAGTAGTCATCCCATGGGAAGTCAAAGAGAAAGTTACTCAAATTTTCATGTTGGCTATGCTCAAAGTGCCAAAGGCGGCGCTGAGTAGGAGGGATTGGTGGAGGGAGAGTGAAAACGGAAGAGACTGAGATCATAGAGTGGTCAGATTCACCAAGAGGGGAAAGCACAGAATAAGAGTAGTTTGAAGGGTTAGAAGTAAAAAATAGGTCAAGAGTGTTTGCAGCATGTTCGTGACGATCAGGAATGCGAGTAGGATGTTTGATAATTTGCTCCAGATCATAAGTAATAGAGAAAGCAAGGGCCTCGCTTCCTCCCACGTCAGTGTGAGATGAATGAAGTCACTCACTGTGGTGTACATTGAAGTCTCCAATGTAGAGAACTTTTGCATGTCGGTGAGAAGATAGCAAGGATTCATGGCACGAGGGTAGATATTCAAAGAAAGACACAAACTCGGTGGAGTTTGGAGAACAGTAGCAGATGCAACGGAAGATAATGGTAGTGGAGAGATAGACCTTTAGCCAGAAAACATCAAAGTCAGGAGATTCAAGGTCCATGAGTCTCGCAGTAGGAGTGTTAGTGTTGCAGTATGCACAGACCCCACCTTTGAAACGAAAACGAGTATACAGATTATGGTGAGAGATTTGAAATGGGTCAGTGGAAGCATGTATAGACAGCTGGGTTTCAGACAGGAGGAGAAGGTTAGGGAGGAAAGTGCCCAAGTGCAGTTCCACCGACGAAAGATTAGAGTTCAGCCCACGAATGTTAGAATAGTGAAGAGTGAAAGAAGCAGATCTATTGAGAGGCGCAAGGCTAAGGGCAGAGCCATTACTACCACCAGGCATGTCTGCCCTCAAGCCAGTAGTGGAGTCAACACGATCCCCGAAGATTCTTATTGGCCATTTACACAATGTTTTGCAAGTGCTTGCAGCAATACAACAAAAGATATTATCACAGCAGACGTAGGATATCAGTCTGTCGTAGACCCTTGTGTTTGCCAGCCACTAGCACCAGGAGTCTCACAGTAGAGTGCATCATATTGAGACCGGTAAGAACACCAACTCCAGAGAGTCACATATCTGAGAGAGAAGTTTGCCTCGTCCAAGTACTGATCAGATTCAAAGGATGCTGGTTGGATGAGATGCTTTGTCCTCAACGTGGTACAAACTTGTCTTCAGAGTGGCATGGTGGGAATAGAGGATTGCCAATGTGATAAGTCACCACCACTTGTGAAAGGGGTTAAGAGTTGGTAACAGAGTCTTCATAACTTCTAATGCCCGCCGTAGCTTTTGTACTGAGTCTTGAACCTAGGTAGTCATAAAGTTTCTTAGGGTAATCCAAAAATTCCTTGAAGCTCAGCTAGGTATATTAAGACTTCAATTAATGGCTGCATGCTTACGATTCAAATTTAGAAATGTAAGTTAGGAAAATTTTTATGGATATACCTTATATAAAAGGATTATGTAAATACGAGTGCAATTGACAAGATCTATAGCATTTACACATCTATAACAGAAGACGCTACCAATACCATCACCAAAGGTCCTAATGAAGAAACAAGCCTCTCAGCTTTGGTGGCACAATTTATTGCACCTTCAAACACAAATGATGTGTCCTAGGTTCAAATCCTGGTCAGAGGGGAAATATGTTTCATGTTTTCTTATATGATAATGTGATTATTTGATCAATGTTGATGCCAATATAGATTGAGACTTTTATTAAATGAGAAATTAAGCTACAAGTGAAGTTGGGAAGAAAACTGTATAATGAACAAATAAAGGTTTCAATTTAATATGCTCATTACCTAGATTAGCATTTACCTGCAAAGGTTATTCCTTTACTGAGATCTAGGGTGGAGTAGTTGGTAGTGCCTTGGCATTATGATGATGTCTCCAAAATCAGAATCTCTGCATAGGACTATATATGCTTCTTATATATATATATATATATATATATATATATATATATATATATATATATATATATATATATATATATATATATATATATATATGTATGTATGTATGTATGTATGTATGTATGTATGTATGTATGCATGTATGTATGTATGTATGTATGTATGTATGTATGTATGTATGTATGTATGTATGTATGTATGTATAAATAAATATATATATATATATATATATATATATATATATATATATATATATATATATATATATATATATATATATATATATATATATATATATATATATATATATACATATACATATACATATACATATACATATGCATATATATATATATATATATATATATATATATATATATATATATATATATATATATATATATATATATATATATATATATATATATATATATATATATATATATATATATATACATATACATATACATATACATATACATATGCATATATATATATATATATATATATATATATATATATATATATATATATATATATATATATATATATATATATATATATATATATATATATATATATATATATATATATATATATATATATATATATATATATATATATATATATATATATATATATATATATATATATATATATATATATATATATATATATATATATATATATATATATATATATATATATATATATATATATATATATATATATATATATATATATATATATATATATATATATATATATATATATATATATATATATATATATATATATATATATATATATATATATATATATATATATATATATATATATATATATATATATATATATATATATATATATATATATATACATATACATATGCATATATATATATATATATATATATATATATATATATATATATATATATATATATATATATATATATATATATATATATATATATATATATATATATATATATATATATATATATATATATATATATATATATATATATGCATATGTATATATATATATATATATATATATATATATATATATATATATATATATATATATATATATATATATATATATATATATATATATATATATATATATATATATATATATATATATATATATATATATATATATATATATATATATATATATATATATATATATATATATATATATATATATATATGTATATATATATATATATATATATATATATATATATATATATATATATATATATATATATATATATATATATATATATATATATATATATATATATATATATATATATATATATATATATATATATATATATATATATATATATAT
>JAXCGZ010019203.1:15000-30000 GCA_037179515.1 Halocaridina rubra
TGATTAATATTCCTCGTGTCATAAACGAATTCAAGAAATGGGATCTTATTTGCCATAATTTGTCAGAGAAAGTTTTCTCAGTTTTGAAGCTTAATATACACACACATGCACAGATACGCACACATAAAATTCGGAATATGGATGGAGAAATGAAGGAGAATGAAACACTCAGAGAGCAAATAAGATCTTTGGAGGAAGCAAATAAAGCACAAGGGCAGGAGAGAAAGGAACTAGAAAAAAGAATAAAGAAGCTGGAAGGGGAAAAGAATCAACTAGAATCTAGAATTTCTAAACAAGAAGATAAAAACAAACAGCTGAATGACAACCTAAAGGAATTAGATGTTAGTTCACTGCTCTCTTCTGAGAGAGACGAGATTGCTGCTTGGAATGTCCAGATTAAGGAAAACATTGAATAGTTCAGAAAAGAGTTCCAGGAGCTGAATATGGAAAATGATGCCATGAAAACTTCCTTTGCTGATGCACTAAAGGGGAATGTGGCAGTAAAAGAGGCTGTAAAGGTGGTGGCACTGGAAAACATACAAACAGTTGACTATAAAGAGACAGTAATCGAAAAAATGAAAGACGTTGTGATGGAAAGGGCAAACCCACTCATCAGACAGGCACTTGATAAGGAGAAGACAGTGGTAATCTCAGGCATAAGTGAATCCCAGGAGCCAACATGGCAGGGGAGACTTGAAGAAAATAAAGCTAGGGTTGTAGACCTGATAAGAAAGCTTGGAGTAGTTTGTGGTCCCGAGGATATTGTAAACATATACCAACTAGGTAAATATTCGAGGGAAGGAAAGCCGAGACCAACAAAAGTAACCTTTGAGAGAGGGGAAACATGTAGGGAAATATTGTTGAGAAAAAAAAGTCTAAAAGACCTTCAAGAATTCAAGGAAGTGTTCATTAGACGATACAGAACACAGGAAGAGATGGGAAAGATCAAAAACTTGTTGCAAGAGGCAAGAAGGTTAAATGATGAAAAAAATGAAGAAGAGAAGAAAAATTTTTGTTACAGAGTTCTTCCAGACAAAGGGGAGATAAAGAAGATAATGACAGAAGATCAGGGGATGGGGCCTCATTAAGATTGTTATACACAAATGCTGATGGATTAGCTGGTAAGGCAGTAGAATTAAAAGATAGGATTCACAACAGTAAGGCAGATATAGTAGCAATTACAGAGACTAAGTTGAGTGAGGACATAAACAGTGTCACAGTTTTTCCTAAGGGCTTCAGAATACTAAGGGTTGAAAGATCTGAGAGGACTGGTGGAGGGATAGCACTGCTCATAAGTGAAAGGATTCAAGTTGAAGAAATAAACTTGGCTATAGAAAGTGAGTTCAAGGAATTTCTTGTTGCTCGCATAAATACTGGGTCAGAGAGCATTATAGTAACTGTTGTATACAACCCACCAAGGAACCAAAATAGGCTTGAAGTTTATGAGAAAAGTCATATAGGTACTATTGATATCATAAACTCAGTTGTTAACATGGCACGGGGAAAAAAATGTAGGATTTTGATTATGGGAGACTTTAATCATAAAGAGATAGATTGGATAAATCTTGACCCACACAGTGGTGAGGACTCATTCGGGGCAAGATTCCTAGATTGCGTACAAGGGAATTTCCTACACCAACATGTAATGGAACCAACAAGGGCCAGGGGTGGGGATGAGCCATCACTACTTGATCTAGTGTTCACAGATAATGTGTTGGATATTGAAAAAAATTGAGTATGAACCACCAATTGGAAAGAGTGACCACTGTGTGTTGTTGATGGAGTATATCATTGAAGATATTCTTCCTGAGAGTAGAGGCACTGAGGACATGAGGAGGAACTATCCGAAAGGAGATTGCATCAAAATGAATGAGCTTTTTGCAGGTATTGACTGGAGAACCTTATTTTACAACAAATCTGTACAAGAAATGTATGACATCTTTTGTGAGAAATATGGGAAGATAGTAGATTGCTGCATACCTGTCACCAAAGTAGGTGTAATTCATGCCAGAGAGAAATGGTTCGATAATGGGTGTAAAAGAGCAAAGGAGTGGAGAGACAAATGCTGGAAAAGGTATTGGAGGAGAAAAAACATAAATGCCTGGCAAACCTACAAAAGAGCAAGAAATGACTACCTAAGTAAAACGAGAGAGGCAGAGAGAGACTATGAGAGGGACATCACCAGGAAGGCTAAAGAAAATCCCAAGCTTCTCCACAGCTTTATCAGAGGAAAACTGAAGGTAAAAGAACAGGTTTTAAGGGTAAAGAGAGCGGATGGAAGCATCACTGAGACGGATGAAGAGATCTGCAAAGAACTGAACAAGGAGTTTCAGTCAGTATTTACAGTAGAAAATGCCCCACCCCCTCAGATTGCAGTGATAGAAGCTCAAGGGCCGGTATTAGAGAACATCAAGCTTACAGCCACAGAGGTATGCAAAGCGCTGATGGATTTAGATGTTCATAAAGCTACAGGTCCTGATGACATATCCCCTCATGTGCTTAAAAAATGCGCAAACACAATATCAGTGGCACTAAGTATCATATTTAAGGAGTCACTGGAGTCGGGGGAGATTCCAAGATGCTGGAAACAAGCAAATGTGATACTTATCTTCAAAAAGGGAAGGAGGGATACGGCTCTGAACTATAGACCAGTTTCCTTGACCAGCATAGTTTGCAAAGTTATGGAGAAACTACTAAGGAAACATATCTCTCTTCACTTGGAATCCTTCAACTTTTTGTCAGTGAGGCAACATGGCTTCAGAGAAGGTAGATCAACAGTAACAAACTTATTAGAATTTTATGATGAGGTAAGCCAAATCTTACAGGAAAGAGAGGGCTGGGCAGATTGCATATTCCTAGACTTCCAGAAAGCGTTTGACACTGTTCCACATGGGAGACTTATTAGGAAGCTGCAATCAATGGCTAGAATAGGTGGAAATGTTTTGGAATGGATAAAAACTTACTTAGAAGGAAGGGAACAGAGGGTTAGAGTAAGACACTCAGTGTCTGAATGGAGAAGAGTTAGTAGTGGAGTTCCACGGGGTTCAGTTTTAGGGCCACTTTTGTTCCTTGTATATGTAAACGACCTACCAGAGTCTGTAAATTCATTCATGAATATGTTTGCAGATGATGCAAAGATTGTGAAGAAAGTAAAAAACGAGAACAATGGTAGAGAACTTCAGGAGGATCTAAATAATCTGCATGAGTGGTCAGAAAAGTGGGTAATGAAATTCAATACTTCAAAATGTAAGGTAATGAGAATGGGTACAAGTGCAAGAAGGCCCAAGCTTGACTATTCGGTGGCTGGAGTACAACTTCAAGAGACAGAAAATGAGAGAGATCTAGGAGTAAACATACTGGCAGATTTGTCTCCAGAAATACATATAAATGGCATAGTAAGGGCAGCATATGCATTCTTATCAAATGTAAGGGTAGCCTTCAGGAACATGGACAAGGAAATGTTCAGAAATATTTATGTAACCTATGTGAGGCCAAAACTCGAATATGCAGCCCCCTTTTGGAATCCGCACTTGAAAAAGCACATAGCTAAGCTTGAAAAAGTTCAAAGACATGCCACGAAACTGGTGCCAGAAATACGCAATCTCAGTTATGATGAGAGGCTGAGAGAATTAGACTTACCATCACTCGAAGCTAGAAGAGTGAGGGGGGATATGGTGACAGTCTTTAAATTCCTTCATGGTTATGATAGAGTGGATAGGGATCGATATTTTTATATGGCTGGCTCTAGAACTAGAGGTCATAGTTTGAAGCTTCGTAAGAAAACTTTTTTGCAGGATGTAAGGAAATACTTTTTCAGTGTAAGAGTAGTTGTTAATTGGAATTGGCTAAGCGAGGAGGTAGTTAATGCTATCTCAATCCATAGTTTTAAGGACAGGTATGATAAGTATCACTAAGTCTAAAATGGAACCGATCAGGAGACGGGAAGATACGAGCTTTGGGCTCTTTCCCGTAAAGACAATTAGGTAATCACAATTAGATAATTACACACCTACGCACACTGCAGGCATTAGAACAGATATTATTAATATCTCTAAAATTTTGCTTGTGTTTTTAAGTGAACCAGCACCATTATCAAAAATAAAATCAACATATTTTGCAATAAAATAAAGTCTACAGATTTTTGTGAGTAGATTATTTTCGTTTAGATATAGGGACAGTCCTGAAAATATAAAAGAAAGTATTTGCTGAAATTTGAAGAAGGAAACGAGACTCTGTGATCTAGGAGGGAAAAATCATTGAGTTAACTAATTTTTTGTGTAAATTGAAAGGAGTTTTTTTTTTTTTGCCTGTGATTAACTTCCAGTGGCTCCATATCTTGTGAACAAAATATCCATCCCACAATGGTTTGTTTGCTGATCAAAACATAATAAGAAAAAAAAATAAAAACTATGGGTTGTCAATATTTATTCTGTTGAGGTGCCAAGTGGCATCATTGTTGTCTTTTTTTTCTCTCTTTATAGAATTTTACATGTAAATCGAGTTAGTCTTTTATTGGTTATTTGTAATTAATTTTATCTTGCAATTGGATATCTTGGCTAAAAAATTTATATTTTTTTTCTAAAAAAATGATTAGTTTATCAGTTAAGAATAAATAACAAAAGCGGGTGTTGAAGGCATCTATGGAATTTCCTCGGTTGCATGTTCAAGGTTTTCTTTATGTGGGTTTTTATTATTACCTAAGTCAAATTTCAGTTAGGGTTTGTTATAATGAAAATGTTTCACAGAAAAGATTAATTGAATTAGCATTCATAATAAAATAAAGCAAAGCTATGCGAGGATAAATACAAATTTTGCATTTCTATGATACTCAAACTCCAAAATGAGAGCATCTCTGTCTCTCTATCCCCTGTTCAATGGTTGCCGGGCAATGCTGGCTGGGTGGTAGTGCTTCCCAACTGTGGCTGGAGGGAGAGTAGGTATTTGGAATCTGAAGGAAAAATGCAGGGACCTTTTGACCTTCCTATAAGATTTGGATATTAAAATTCAGAATATGGAAAGAGAAATGAAAGAAAGTTTTAAAAGCGATGTAAAAGAAAAGCACTTGCAAACAGAGATTACGAGAGATATAGAAGTAGAGTAACAAGGCAGATGGGAAAGGAGATAAAAACTAGAAAAACGAATAGAAAAGCTGAAGAAAAAAAAAAGAGCTAGAGGTCATAATTTCCAAACACGTAGTTAAAACCAAACAGATAAGCGATAACCTAAATGAAATAAATGTTAGCTCACTGTTTTCTTCTGAGAGAGATGCAATTGTAGCCTGGAATATCTAGATAAAGGAAAGGAACGAGCACTTTAGAATTGATTTTCAGGAGCAGAATACGGAACTTGAGGTCATTACAAGGTCTTTTGCTTATGTCATGAAGGAAAATGTGGTTGCAAAAGAAGCTCTGAAAGAGGTGGTACAGGAATATGTGAATATAGTTGAATACAAATAATTAGTAATGAAAAAAATGAAAGATATTGTGATTGAAAGGGAAAAAACTCTGATCAAATAGGCACTTGATGAAGAGAAGTCAGTGATAATCTCAGGCATAGGTGAATTACTGGCGTTAACATGATCAGGGAGACTTGAACATATGAAAGCCATGGTTCAGACCTGATAAGGAAGCTTGGAGTTGCATGTGGTCCAGAAAATATTGCAAATATCAAAGGCAAGAAAAATGAATGCAACCTTTGAGAGAGGAGACACATGAAATGAATTATTGACAAGGGCAGAAAGCCTAAAATATCTTTAAGAATTCAGAACAGTGTTCATTAAGCCATTTAGAACACAGGATGAGATGGAAGGTTCAAAAGCATGTTGCAAGAAGCTGAAAGATTAACTACGAAAATAAACGAAGAAGATTAGAAAAAAAATTGTTTCAGGGTTCTTCCAGCCAAAGGGGTGATAAAGAAGATAATTCTAGGATATTATGGGACACAACCTCATTAGGACTGCTGTACATAAATGCTAATGGGGTGGCTGGTAAGGCAGTATGATCAAAAGATAGGATTCACAACTGTGTGACAGATACAGTAGTGGTAACAGAGACAAAATTAAAGATCTGCATGGACTAGTGGAAGGATGGCATTGCTTACAAATAAAAGGATTCAGGTTGAAGAAATAAACTTTGCTTTAGAAAATGAGTTCAAGAAATTTCTTGTTGCTCACATATTTACTGGTTCAGAGAACATTATAATGAGTGTTGTACTCAACCCACCAAGGAATAAACAAAGGGTAAAGGCTTATGAGAAAATTCATATAGGTAGTGTTGATGTTATAAACTCAGTTGTTAGCATCGCATGGGAGAGAAATTGTAGGATTTTGATTATGAAAGACTCTAATCATAGAAAAATAAACTTGACTAATCTTGACCATATATAGTGGGAGGATTTTTTGGGGCAAGATTATGTACAAGGGAACTATCTACACCAACATGTACTGAAACCAACTAGGGCCAGGGGTGGGGATGAGCCATAACTGCTCGATCTATTATTTACCGATAATGTGTAGGATATTGACGCAATTGAATATGAACCACCAATTGGAAAGTGTGACTACTGTGTGTTGTTGATGAAGTATATAATCGAAGATGTTCTACTTGAGAGCATGGGCACAGAGTGCGACCTGCGGAGGAACAATCCAATAGGAGATTACAACATATTTTAATAATCTATTTGCAGTTATTGATTGGACGACCTTGTTTAGCAAAAAAATGTATACAAGAGATATACGAAATCTTTTATGAGAAATTTGGAAAGATAGTTACTTGTTGCATATAATGTACCAAAATAGGAGTTATTCATGCCAGAGAAGAGTGATTCAATGATGAGTGTGAGGAGAAAAGATATAAATGCCTGGCAGATTACAAACTAGCAGGAAATGATTACCTAAGTAAAAGAAGGGAGGCAGAGAGGGATTATGAGATGTATATTACCTGAAAAGCTAAAGAAATGCCTAAGCTTTTCCGCAGCTTTATCAGAGGAAAATGAATATCAAAGAACAGTTTTTAAAGTTAAAGAGGGCAGATGGAAGCATCACTGAGACAGATGAAGCTATTTGTGAAGCATTGAAGAAGGAAATTACGTCAGTATTTACAGTAGAAAACACTCCACCCCCTCAGAACGCAGAGATAGAATATAATGGACATGTATTAAAGAACATAATTTTTTCAGCTTCAGAGGTATTCAAAGTGTTAATAGAGTTATATACCCATAAAGCTACAGATCTTTATGGCATATCTTATTGTGTACTTCAGAAATGCGCTAAATCAATATCGGTGGTGATATGTACCAAATTTAAAAAGTCTCATGAATCTGAGATGCCAAAATGCTGGAAACAAGAAAGCTTGGTACCTGTCTGCAAAAAGGAAAGGAGAGATACAAATATAAACATTAGACCTGTTTCCTTGACCAACATAGCTTGCAAAGTTATGGAGACACTACTAAGAAAGCGCATCTCTATTTTTATGAAATCTCCAACTTTTTGTCAGTAAGTCAAGATGGCTTCAGAAGAGGCAGATCTACAGTAAGAAATTTCGTAGAATTTTATGATGAGGTAAGCCAAATCTTACAAGAATGAAAGGGCTTGGTAAAGTGCACATATTTAGATTAGCAGAAAGTATTTGATATGGTCGCACGTAGGAGATGTATTTAGAAACTGCAAGCAATAGCTAGAATAGGTAGCATTGCATTGGAATGGATAAAAACTTACTTAGAATGAAGGGAACAGAGGTTTAGAGTAACACATTTACTGTCTGAATGGAGAAGGATTAGTAGAGGAATTCCACAAGGGGTTAGCTTTAGTGCCACTTTTGCTCCGTGTATATGGAAATGACCTACCGGAGTCTATATATTAATTTTGGACATGTTTGCAGATGATGCAAAACTTGTGCAGAAAGTAAACGACAAGTACAATGATAGAGAACTTCAGGAAGACCTAAATTGCCTGAATGAGTTGTCAGAAGAGTGACTAATGGAATTCAAATTTCAAAATATAAGTTGCTGAGAATGGTCACAAATGCCAGACGACTCAAGCTTGGATACTATATATAAGGTGCAGAACTTCAAGAAACAGAAAATTAGAGTTCTGGGAGCAAACTTATTGGTAAATTTGTCTCAAAAATGCATAGAAATGACAGTTTGAGATGCAAGTGCTTTCTTAGAAGTAAGGATAGTCTTCAAACACAATGACAAAGATATGTTCAGGGATGATTATGTAACTTTTGTGATACCAAAGCTTGAATATGCAGCACTCTTTTAGAAGCCAGACTTAAGAAAGCATATGAAAATACTGGGGAAAGTTCAAAGACATGCTACGAAACTAGTGAATATATATATATATATATATATATATATATATATATATATATATATATATATATATATATATATATATATATATATATATATATATATATATATATATATATATATATATATATATATATATATATATATATATATATATATATATATATATATATATATATATATATATATATATACATATATATATATATATATATATATATATATATATATATATATATATATATATATATATATATATATATATATATATATATATATATATATATATATATATATATATATAAATGGAAATATATATATATATATATATATATATATATATATATATATATATATATATATATATATATATATATATATATATATATATATATATATATATATATA
Organism: Halocaridina rubra; assembly: GCA_037179515.1. Classification (NCBI taxonomy): domain Eukaryota; kingdom Metazoa; phylum Arthropoda; class Malacostraca; order Decapoda; family Atyidae; genus Halocaridina; species Halocaridina rubra. The sequence continues at coordinate 23,722 of JAXCGZ010019203.1, forward strand.
ATGGAAATATATATATATATATATATATATATATATATATATATATATATATATATATATATATATATATATATATATATATATATATATATATATATATATATATATATATATATATATATATATATATATATATATATATATATATATATATATATATATATATATATATATATATATATATATATATATATATATATATATATATATATATATATATATATATATATATATATATATATATATATATATATATATATATATATATATATATATATATATATATATATATATATATATATATATATATATATATATATATATATATATATATATATATATATATATATATGTATATATATATATATATATATATATATATATATATATATATATATATATATATATATATATATATATATATATATATATATATATATATATATATATATATATATATATATATATATATATATAAAGTACTCTTTAATTTCGTGTCCTAAGATGGTTATATTTTCGTTGTTTTATTTATTGGGCTTTTTCAACCATATGTATATAAATATATATATATATATATATATATATATATATATATATATATATATATATATATATATATATATATATATATATATATATATATATATATATATATATATATATATATATATATATACATATATATATATATATATATATATATATATATATATATATATATATATATATATATATATATATATATATATATATATATATATATATATATATATATATATATATATATATATATATACATATATATACATATATATATATATATATATATATATATATATATATATATATATATATATATATATATATATATATATATATATATATATATATATATATATATAGTTCATGGGTTCATTCAATGAAATGTTGCTTCTAGTAACTCTAGATTTTACCTTACTCAGTGCTCTGGAGAGTGGTGGTGTTTTTTGTGTTGGTGGTGGTAGTGGTAGTGGTGTTGGTGGTCGTTTCGGTGTTGGTGCTGTTTGTGGATGTGCTGGGGATATGTCGGCGTCTGACGCATGCAAGCTCGTTTTTTTATTTAAGAAATGAGATTGTTGCAGTCAGGCTGGAGGTCAGATCCTTAGCAGAGGAGAACAGGGAGCTGAGAGGTAAGGTAAACGTGTTAAGCAGGAAGGGACAATTGAATAGTGAAGACGATTGGAAAGTTGTGAATAAGAGTTCAACTAAGATGGCTCTTAAGAAAAATGATAGTTTTCGACTACAAGTCAAAAACTTGGAGATGAATGTGACATTGGTGGCAGTAAATCTTCAGGATCCATTAAGTCAGATACGTGTACTAGCGACCATAGAAATGTAGATGGGAAAAACTCTCAGGTCAAGAGCCTAGGTACGTCTCCCAAGGTCGAAGTAACCCATCCTCCGGATAAGTCTCGTTCTCTTGTAATTGTAGGGGATTCACTGTTCAGATATGTAGACAGGAAAGTCAGGCATAGAGTTAGGGGAAAATATTTTTTCCCTGGAGCAAGTATAAAGATGGTGGGTGAGTTGATTAATAGCTGGATTGAGGATAAAGATGTTGTTTGTTTGTTAGTTGGTGGGAATGACGCACAGGATGGTAGAAGTGAGGAGCTGATTAGATTGTATAGACAAGCCCTGAATAAGATCAGGAAAAGGGGTGCAGTTCCGGTGGTGCACTATTCTGCCTAGGCTTAGCCAAAGTTCAGAGTGGTGGTCTCGAGCTATAGGAATTAATGCTAGGATGGAAGTCTTCTGCTGGGATAATAATATAGGTTTTATAGACGGCTGGGATCACTTCACTAGTCGTAAGCATATGTATGCAAGAGATGGAGTTCATCTTTCTAGTTCAGATGTCTCGGTATTGGCTGGTATGATAGACAGAGCGGCAGGGGGGTTTTGCTAGATACAAATAATGAAATAAATAATACTTGTGCTGGTAGAAATAAGTCACTAAGGGTACAGTAAATAGTGGGTCAAACATCTGGGAGTTTAAGGATAATAACCATTTGTTACATAGAACAAATATTAACAAAACGAGTAGCCACAAGAAGGGTCAACCTAGAGAAAGTTTAAAAGTATATTATACAAATAGCCGTAGTTTAAATAACAAGATATAAGAACTGAGAGCCATAGTATGTAGTGAGAGACCGGATATAATATGCATTAGTGAAAGTTGGATTAATTTAGAGAGCAAACACCTTAAAGCTGAATACATAATTAAAGGATATAAACTCTATAATGCGGATCGCAGTGCAGATAGAAGAGGGGGAGGGGTAATCATGTATATTAAAGATAGCCTCAAAAGCTGCATTACATCTGGAATTAAGACAAATCTAAATTCAGAAACCTTAAGGGTTGAAATTAAAAATAATACAGAAAATCTAGTTGTAGGAGTAGTCTACAGACAACTGAATCTAGATAATTTAAATTCTCAAATTATATGTGATGAAATTTCTAGAGTGACCAGGTCAAATAGAGTTTGCGTTGTAGGCAAATTTAATTTTATAAATATTAACTGGGAAACCATAACAGGTGATAGTAGCTCTAAGGAGTTTTTGGAAATAGTAGAAGACAATTTCCTTTCTCAGCATGTACTTGAAGCAACACGGGGGGTGAATATACTGGATTTAGTTCTTAGTAATAGAGAGAATGTGGTTACAAATTTAGAAGTTGGTGAACCATTGGGCAACAGTGACCATGATTTCAGTAGATTTAACATAGTTTTCAAGGAAACTATAAAGGAAAAGAAGAATATTGTTCCAAACTTTAGAGCATGAGATTTTGAGGGCTTAAAAACTAAATTATCAGATGAGGTATTGGAAAGTATTTCCGGGGTAGATATGTGGGTAGTTAATCCTGCAGGTCAGGTCTCAGGTAGCAGATTACCCCCCGAGAATTGAGTACCACAGGCCAAGGATTATCACAAGATAAGATCAATACAGTAAATTCTCTCACAGGAAAGAACAGCAGTCAGTCAGTTAATATAAATTTTGATGAGGAATATAACAATTTTGTCATGACTCTTAAGAATAGTCAGAAAGACTATACTACCATGAAACATTTCAGATCAAGAAAAAATTACCCTAAATGGATGAACAATAGAATAAAGAATCTTATAGGTATTAAAAGAGGAATTTACAGGAAACTAAAAAGAGGTGTAGAGCAGGTGAGGCTGCAATATAAACAGTTAAACAGGGAAGTTAAAAAGATAGAGAGTCGAAAAGAAAATACGAAGTTAAAATAGCAGGAGAAGCTAAAGAAAATCCTAAGGGTTTTTTAGAAACACTATCAAACAAAATTTAAGGAAAAAGTCGGACCAATCGAAGTAGCCAATGGCCATATCACATATGATGATATAGTGATGTGTACATGTTTAAATGATTATTTCTTATCTGTATTTACCAATGAAAACTTGAAATATATTCCAGAGGTAGAATCCATTTACAGAGACAGTCCCGATAATATAATTAGCTTAATAAATATTACGAGAGAGGAGGTAATAAAAGAAATAGATAAATTAAAGGTCCATAAATCTCCGGGGCCTGATGGAATATATGTTAGAATATTAAAGAAATGCGAGGAAGACTTTAGTTGTCCACTAACTGCATTATTTAATCATTCAATAAAATTAAGATCGGTACCCATGGAGTAGTAATTGGCAGATGTGGTACCAAGATTTAAAAAAAAATAATAAAATAAAAAATTACCCTAAATTGATGAACAATAGAATAAAGAATCTTATAGGTATAAAAAAAGGAATTTACAGGAAACTAAAAAAAGGTGAAGAGCAGGTGAGGCTGCAATATACACAGTTAAACAGGAAAGTTAAAAAGATAGTTAGAGAGTCGAAAAGAAAATACGAAGTTAAAATAGCAGGAGAAGCTAAAGAAAATCCTAAGGGGTTTGTATCAACACTATCAAACAAAATTTAAGGAAAAAGTCGGACCAATCGAAGTAGCCAATGGCCATATCACATATGATGATATAGTGATGTGTACATGTTTAAATGATTATTTCTTATCTGTATTTACCAATGAAAACTTGGAATATATTCCAGAGGTAGAATCCATTTTTTTTTTTAAGAGTGTGACACCGGGACAGGCAGAAACTGCCCTCATCAACAAAGGCCCGGGCACGAGAAAATACCATTACGAAGGAAAAGAAAAAGGTTAAGGGCAAGGCAGAGAAGAGGTAATGTCACACAAAGGAAAACGACAGACAGAAAAAACAGTCAAAGTAAAGAGGACCCAGAGATATGGAGGACTAGGCTCTGAGATGACGATAGATCTGCTTTTTGAAGGATGAAAGGTCATAAGAACTAGGAAAGACAGAAGGAGGAAGATAGTTCCAGAGTCTGGAGGTAGATGGGAAGAAGCAGTCGCTGCACCGACCAATCCGCGAGCTACAAATCTCCACACAGTACCTGTGAGATGAGGCCGCTTGGCGAGTGTTATGCAGCCTCGGCAATGGAGGAGGGATGCAACTCACCAACTCATCAGAGCAGCGATGGAAGTAGTAGCGATAGAAAAGTGAAAGGGAAGATACCTTACGGCGAAGAGAGAGAGAATCCAGCTTAGAAGTAAGAGAAGGATCATTAATGAGTCTGACTGCCTTAGATTGAACCCTATCAAGAAGATAAGTAAAGGAAGAAGCACCCCAGATGTGTGAGCAGTATTCTAAGCAGGGGCGGATAAGACCTTTGTAAATTTTAAATAACTGCAGTGAGGAAAAGTAATAACAAAAACGAAAGAAAACCCCCAATTTTTTGGATGAAGATTTAGAAATTTGGATAATGTGATTCCTCAAAGACAAGTTAGAGGCTATATGGATTGCTAATATATTGATAGAGTTAAGAGGGTAAATTTCATTAGTTTCGAAGACAATAGGGTTATCAGGAGGAGAAGAAGAAAAAGAGATAGCCAGAAACTGTGTCTTGGAGGCATTGAATTTAACTAAATTTTGAGTGCCCCATTCAGATACTCTCTGCAAATCGGAGATAAGAGTAGAAGAAAGAGTGATACGAGATTGATTACGAGTAACAGATGAAGGTTGAGAATGAGATTGGGACTTGAATTAAATGCTACAATGAAGCCACGAGTGAGGTTGGGGAATCTGTAATATGAACATAGTGGCATTCAGTTAGAATGCGTTCATTCCTAAGTATAGCAGATATAAGCTATAAGGTTGGATTCCTTTTAACCTTCTGTGGCGTAGTGGCAGCGCCTTGACTTGGTAATCATAAGTCCTAGGTTCGAGTCCCGGTCGGGGTAAAAAAATTATTCATGTTTTCACATATGTAATGTGCTTGCTTGGTTATTTCATGGATCGAATGAGATTGGGACTTGAATTAAATGCTACAATGAAGCCACGAGTGAGGTTGGGGAATCTGTAATATGAACATAGTGGCATTCAGTTAGAATGCGTTCATTCCTAAGTATAGCAGATATAAGCTATAAGGTTGGATTCCTTTTAACCTTCTGTGGTGTAGTGGTAGCGCCTTGACTTTGTAATCATAAGTCCTAGGTTCGAGTCCCGGTCGGGGTAAAAAAATTATTCATGTTTTCACATATGTAATGTGCTTGCTTGGTTATTTCATGGCCCGAATGAGATTGGGACTTGAATTAAATGCTACAATGAAGCCACGAGTGAGGTTGGGGAATCTGTAATATGAACATAGTGGCATTCAGTTAGAATGCGTTCATTCCTAAGTATAGCAGATATAAGCTATAAGGTTGGATTCCTTTTAACCTTCTGTGGCGTAGTGGAAGCGCCTTGACTTGGTAATCATAAGTCCTAGTTTCGAGTCACGGTCGGGGTAAAAAAATTATTCATGTTTTCACATATGTAATGTGCTTGCTTGGTTATTTCATGGCCCGAATGAGATTGGGACTTGAATTAAATGCTACAATGAAGCCACGAGTGAGGTTGGGGAATCTGTAATATGAACATAGTGGCATTCAGTTAGAATGCGTTCATTCCAAAGTATAGCAGATATAAGCTATAAGGTTGGATTCCTTTTAACCTTCTGTGGCGTAGTGGTAGTGCCTTGACTTGGTAATCATAAGTCCTAGGTTCGAGTCTCGGTCGGGGTAAAAAAAAAATTATTCATGCTTTCACATATGTAATGTGCTTGCTTGGTTATTTCATGGCCCGAATGAGATTGGGACTTGAATTAAATGCTACAATGAAGTCACGAGTGAGGTTGGGAATCTGTAATATGAACATAGAGGCATTCAGTTA
>JAXCGZ010019203.1:35000-42500 GCA_037179515.1 Halocaridina rubra
TCTATTAAAACATTTGTTATTTTATATTTGATTTCAATTATGCTGACTGAATAAATAGTCAAAGCACTGCAAACCTACAGATATGAAGAATTATGTCCTGAGGTGACGATAGATCTACTTTTTGAAGGAAGATAGGTCATAAGAATTTGGAAAGACAAAAGGAGGTAGATGGGCAGAAGCAGTCGCTGCACCAACCAGTCTGCGAGCTACAAATCTCTACAGGGTACCTGTGAGACAAGGCCTCTTGGCGAGTGTTATGCGACCTCGGCTGTGGGGGAGGGATACAACTCACCCACTCATCAGAGCAGCGATGGAAGTAGTAGCAACAGAAAAGAAAAAGGGATGATACCTTAAGGCGAAGAGAAAAAAATCTAGATTAGAAGTACGAGAATGATCATAAATGAGTCTGACTGCATTAGATTCAACCCTATCAAGGAGATAAATACAAAAAGAGGCACCCCAGATGTATAAGCATTATTATAAGCAGGGGCGGATAAGACCTTTATATATTTTAAGTAACTGTAAAGAGGAAAAGTAATGACGAAAGCGAAACAGGAACCCACAATTTTTTGGATGCAGATTTAGAAATTTGGATTATGTCATTCCTCCAAAACGAGTTAGAGGCTATAAGGATTCATTATAAGTTGGTATAATTAAGAAGGTAAAATTCGTTAGTTCTGAAGAACATATTGATTACAGGAGGAGAAGAAGATAAAGATATAATCAGATACTCTCTTGGAGGTATTAAAATTAACTAGTTTTCGGTGCCCCACTCAGATACCCTCTACAAATCGGAGTTGATAGTAGAAGAAAGAGTGATGCGAGACTGATTACGAGTAGATGAAAGAACAGAGCCCTGTGGAACACCACTGGTAACAGGGAATGGGCTAGATGTTACACCCTCAACAACTACAGATCTAAAACTGTCAGAAAGAAAACTGGAAATCAGAGAACAGAGAGAAGGGTTAAAGTCATAAGCAGGGACTTTATCCAAGAAAGCATTGTGCCAGACTCTGTCAAAAGCCTTAGAGGTATCAAGGGTGACGACAAAGGATTCCTCATAGTTCTTCAGCAAAGATGACCATACATGAGTAAGATAGGACAGGAGGTCACCAGTGGATCTAGCCTTGCAAAATTCGTAAAAGTGATCAGAAATTAGTGAGTTATGCAAGGTGTTTCAAGAAGTGAACACTGAGCAAGTTTCAAAAACTTTAGCTGTAGAAGAGGTTAGGGCAATAGGTCTGTACTTTGAAGAAATAGAGTGGTCAACCTTCTTAGGAACAGGTTGAACTAGAGCATGCATTGAAGATGAAGGATAGATGCTGGTTGAGAAAATGAGACAAAAATGACGGCAAAGCATGGGAGCTAGTTCAGCAGCGAACTCATTAAGGAACCTTGCAGAGATACCATCGGGACCAAATGCCTTGTTCATCTTTAGTGACTGAAGAATCTTATGAACACTGTGTGAAGAAAGGATAAGAAAGGGCATAGGATTAGAGAAGGGTAAAGACTGAGGGACAGGTGACCTAAAATTGTTTATGGAAAAGTTGGCAGAAAAATGAGAGCCAAAGAGATTGGCTTTGTCAGTAGGAGAGCAAATTATAGAACCCTTAAAACAAATGAGAGGGGGAAAGCTTGATATATGGGAATTTTTGGAGAGGCTTTTGGTTAAGAACCAAAAAAATTTTTCAGTGGAAGAGGAGTTAACATCATGAACTTGCTTTCTTATAAAGGAAGACTTAGACATTCGAATCTGAGCAGTACAGTGATTCCTAGCTACAATAAAATCAGAGCGAGTAATATCCGAAGGTGAGGATTAGTATGACTAGTGTGCCCAATTCCTGGCCTGATTAGCCATGGAGAAAGCACGGTTAATCCAAAGTTTAGGGGGAGAAAGGAAGTTTTGAATTATGCAGGGGCAGCTTGATGTAGGAGAGTAACAGGTGAAAGTAAATGGAAAGGTAGTGATTTGTGGAAAGAGGAAGTGAGTGTAGAAGTGGCTGAAAAGAACAAGCATTTGATGTATGGTTACAGAGAGGTAATGTAAAAGCATAAGATGGGCATAGTGCAAATAAAAGATGTTAGCTAAGAGCGTAGTCTTCTTCTTTGCTTTCTCCGTCTACATCTTTTCCCACTTTTATATGGGGTCGATGTTTCTGGCCAGTTTTCTCCATTTGTTTCTGTCCCATACCTCATCACCCAACAAACCTTTAGACCTCAGGTCATCATTGATGCAATCCATCCACCTACGCTTTGGTCTCCCTCTCCTTCTGCTACCCTGTATATCCATTTCCATCACCCTCCTCCCAACATACTGTTCATCCCACCTAATGACATGACCATACCATCTTAATCTACTTTCTTGTATCTTATCTGGTATTTCTCTAACTTTTGAGGTACCTCTAATTACCTCGTTTCTGATCTTATCACTTCTTGTCACCCCACACATCCATCTCAACAGCCTCATCTCTGTTTTTTCTCTTGTTTCTTCTTTAATGCCCATGTCTCTGCTCCATACATCATCGCAGGTCTCACAACTGTCTTATGCACGTTACCCCTCAACTTAATCCCTATTCTCCTGTCGCACAGCACCCCAGACACTTTCTTCCAGTTCTTCCATCCCCCTTGTATTCTGTGGGTTATTTCTGACTCCAGGTCACCATCCTTTGCTACTGTTGATCCCAAATACTTGAACTTTTCAATTCTTTTCAACACCTCCCCCTGCATCCTCAACATCTCTCAACCTCAAGTACTCTGTCTTCTTCCTGCTGATTCTCAGTCCTATATCCTCCATCACCCTTCTTCACTCCTCAAGCTTCTCCTACACTACCTATCGTCTGTTGTTACACAGTACAATATCATTTGCAAAAAGCATACACCATGGTGACTGATCTCTAATACAATGGGTTACTATATCCATGACCAGATCAAATAGATATGGGCATAAAGCAGACCCTTGATGCAGACCAACATTTACTTAGAGACTTTTCGTCAAGCCCACACTGCTCTTAACATTTGCCTCTGCCCTCTCATGCATATCTTGGATGATTCTTACGTATTTCTCGGGGACTCCCTTTTCTCTAATACACCTCCACACCTCTTGACATGGTACTCGATCATATGCCTTTTCCAGATCAACAAAGACCATATGCAGTCCTTTCTGTTTCTCCCAATGCTTTTCCATCATTTGTCTCAAGTCAAATCTGGCATCCACTGTCCCTCTTCCAGGCATGAAGCCAAACTGTTCATCCTAAGTTGTCGTTACCTCTCTGAGTCTCCTCTCTATGATCTTCTCCCATATCTCCATAATATGACTTAACTTCATACCTCTATAGTTTCCACACTCCTGAATGTCTCCCTTCCCTTTATAGATTGGGATGATTAGGCTTGCTCTCCACTCCTCTGGCATCTTTTCCTGACTAAAGATCTTTTGCATTAAGTCCCACAAGATATCCATGCCTTACTCTCCAAGACTCTTCCATACCTCCACTGGCATCTTATCAGGTCCTGCTGCCTTTCCATTTTTCATTTTCCTTACCTCCTGCTTTACCCCTCTTCTAGCCACTGTTGTTGTAACTGCTTCATTTGGAACTCCATGTTCAAATACTGCTCTTGGGTTCTCTTCATTTAGTAATCCTTCAAAATAAGCTTCCCATCTGCTTTTTATTTCATCCTCTTCTGATAGAACTACTCCATAGTTATCCTTTATTTGTCTTACTTGGGTCAAGTCCTTGATTGCAGCATCTAGGGCCTTGGCAATTTGCCATATTTTCTTCTCTCCTTCAGGTGTTTCCAGCTCTTCATAGACTTCATTCAATTTCTTTGCCTTTGCTTTTGCTACTGTTCTCCTTGCCTCCTTCTTTGCCTGCTTATACTCTTCATTATCCTGCTCCAGGCCTGATAAATCTGCCTTTTCCTTGGCTTCTTTCTTGTTCTTCACCAATTATTGCACTTCCTCATTCCGCCACCATGACTCTTTATCATTTGGAGGTTTCCTTCCTGATGACTTTCCAAGTACCTCCTCACCAACCCTCAAAATCACCTTACTATTCTCTATCCACCATTCTTGTACATCTCATGCAACCTTATAACTTCCAACACTCTTCCCTTAAACATAGCTCTTAGCTCTGCATATTTCAATCTCAACCACTTTATCTTTGGGTCCATCCTCGGCTTCTTACTTTTCCTACATTTCCTGAGCCTGCAATCAGTTACTACTATCCTATGTTGCACTGCTACACTCTCCCCATTTATTACTTTACAGTTGCTAATCTCCACCAGATGGTCTCTCCTACACAACAATAAATCTATCTGGCTCTCCCTTCCACCACTACTGTATGTAATGAATCTGTTTTCCTTTTTCTCAAAGAATGTGTTGACCAATGCCAGATCAAATGCCACTGCAAAATCAATCACTCTCTCTCCCCCCTCATTTCTCTCGCCCACCCCCAGCCCCAATGAACTCTACCTATCCCAGTCCTCCCAATTCCCAAGTGGCCATTTAGATCTCCTCCCAAAATTACCCTCTTCCTTATAGGAATTGTTCTAAGCTCCTGGTCCATCTCTTCCCAAAATGCATCCTTCACCTCCGCTGTACAACCAGATAGTGGGGCATAGGCACATACCACATTGACTTCTGTTTGTCCCAGTCCCAGCTTTAAACTCTCAATTCTGTCACTCTTTCTATTCACGCCAAGTAAGCTTTCCTTCAGGTCTTTGGATAGTATTATTCCTACACCATTCCTCCCTTCCTCATTTGCTCCCTTATAGAACAATTTGCAATGCTCACCCAGTTCCCTCCCCTTATTTCCTTTCCACCTGGTCTCCTGTACATACAACACTCCAATTCTTCTCCTCTCCATCAGGTCCACTAATTTCCGCCCCTTCCCAGTCATCGTCTCCGCATTAAGAGAGCCCACCTGCAACACCACCTCTGACACTCTCCTTCGAGCTTGCCTCATTAACCCAGCCTGCCCATTTTTTTGGTAGCCCTTGCTGTCTTTCCAGAGGAGTCAGGCGAAGCTCCAATGCGTCGCCTAAGGGGATCGCCCTAGTATGGTGACTATTCTCGTTATCTGTACTGGCCATATTTTGGGGCAAATTCTTTATGGCCGGATGCCCTTCCTGCCACCAACCCTCCCCATCTACCCGGGCTTGGGACTGGCACCAAACTGAGGCTGGCTTGCCCACCTCAGTGGCTGGTGTTGGGGGCAAAGAGGGAAGCAAATGTAAGAGGGTTAGGAATTTGTTTGAGAATTTTGAAAGGAATAAAAGGAAGTTTTGGAAGAAAGTGAATGTGTTGCAAAGAGGTGAACTTCATAGGGAGAAAAGGATTAAAGCAGCACATTAGCAATTGCTAGTACACGAAATAAAATTGAGAGAGAGATGGGTTGAGTATTTCAAGGAGATGCTAAATGAGGAATATGATAGAGAGGTAGAGATCGTGGCTGTGGGAAATGAATGGAGAATGCCAATGTTGGGTGAAGAAAACGATAGAGAATAACAAAATAAGAGGAGGTACATTTGGCACTGAGAGCAATGGAAGCAATGTAAAACACCAGGGATAGATAGGTGTCATGTAGAATGCTTGTCAAAAGGTAGAGAAACATTAGTAGAATGGATTGCTAGGTTTTTGAATGTATGTTTCAGGAAAGAGAGGATTCCAGTTGAATGGGGGAGTTCATGTATAGTTCTACTTTATAAAGGGAGAGGAGATTAGGATGAGTGTAGTAGTTTTAGAGGAATTAGTTTGTTGAGTGAAGTTGGTAAGTTATATCGAAGAGTGTTAATTGAGAAAACTAGAAAAGGTACTGCGAGATTAACTGGGGAAGAACAGTGGTGGTTTTGAAGAGGAAGAGGATGTTTGGATCTGGCATTTGTGGTAAGACAGGTGAGTGAGAAATTCTTGGTAAAGGGTAAGAAATATTTGACCTTTTTTGGATTTAGAGGAAGCATAGAGAGAGATTGTGCTGTATCTTGCAACCGTATGGAATAAGTGGAAGTTTGTTAAATGCAGTGAACAGATTTTACATGAATAGTAGAGCATGAGTGAGAGCCTGGAATGGTATTAGCGATTGGCTTGAGGTGAATTTAGGGCTACGTCAAAGTTGTATAATGGGATAGTGGTTGTTTATTGTGTATATGGATATAGTGGAAAGGGAATTAAGTGAAAGAGTATTAGACAGAGACTTAGAATTAGTAGGTGAGCATGGAAGGTTGTGGAAATTCAGTCAATTGCTATTCACACATAACACAGGACTGGTGGCTAATACTGAGAAGGAACTGAATTATTTCATGACTAAGGTTATTAGGGTGTATGAAAGAAGGAAGTTGCAGGAGAATACTGGTAAAAGCAAAGTCATGAGATGCACATGTTGCATTAATGTTGGTAGATTGAATGTTTAAATGCATGATGAGTCACTTCAAGAAGTTGAGAGTTTTAAATATCTGGGGTCGCATGTATCAAGGAATGGGCGATTGGATGGAGAGGTAAGTCACAGAGTGAATGAAGCTAGTATTTGTCTCGGTGGGATGAAAAGTGTGATGAGAAATAGGTATTTGAGTATGAATGCAAAGAAAGGGACATATGAAAGTGTGATTGTGCCAACGGCATGTTATGGAGAAGAGGCTTGGAATGTTTAAGAGGATGAAAAAACTTCAATGTAATGTAGATGAGGTGTTTGAGAAGTATGATTGCTGTATCTAGAATAAACATAATAAGAAATTAGGGGATCAGGTAGAGAACTGGTGTTGAATGAAAGCTGTTAGAGAGATTAGATCAGAGAGCACTTAATTGCTTTGGACACATGGAAAGCATGAGTGATGAACTAATAGCAAAGAGAAAGTGGAGTGCAGAAGTGATTGGACTTAGGCCAAGAGGACGACCTAAAATGAAATGGATGGATGGCGTGGAAGAGGAATTGTATGCACGTGAATGTCAGTTGAGCAGGGAAGAGAGTGTGCAAGAAATAGGAATGATTGGAGGAAGACTGTGTAAAGGTGACACTGGCCAAAGGGATTCTCGAATATGCTAGCTCATTGAACTGTGATAGACTGGCGTGAGGGTAGATGTCATGTGATGAAGTGGTGAGGGTAAACCAGCTGTCGGACCTCGCTGTAGAATATCCTTGCCCGTCCTCCTGATGGATGACCAAGCATGGTGTTAAGGGGAGAAATATGACAACTCTATGTATCCAAGGAGCTAAGAAGTGTAGTTGAGGTATGTGTGTATCATGGTGAAGGCATGTTTCTATGCTCGGCCACACCCCTTACAAGGGGGAATGAGGCCATGTATATGTATGTGTATACTAAGATAAATTACTTTCTATACTTTTAACATAAAAATTATAGTTACATGAAAGACTATGAAAATGTAGGAAAATAAGAGACGATGAAGAGCAAATAGATGCATCAATTTTTGTCAATGAAAACTAGGTCATTTTGCAATGTGAGTATGGTATCTTGTTGAATGATCAGTCTGTGTCAGTATTATAGATATTT
>JAXCGZ010019203.1:47500-55000 GCA_037179515.1 Halocaridina rubra
GAGTCGCAGACGCTACTATTTTGCCACGGAGACTACATATATATATATATATATATATATATATATATATATATATATATATATATATATATATATATATATATACGTATATATATATATATATATATATATATATATATATATATATATATATATATATATATATATATATATATATATATATATATATATATATATATATATATATATATATATATATATATATATATATATATATATATATATATATATATATATATATATATATATATATATATATATATATATATATATATATATATATATATATATATATATATATATATATATATATATATATATATATATATATATATATATATATATATATATATATATATATATATATATATATATATATATATATATATATATATATATATATATATATATATATATATATATATATATATATATATATATATATATATATATATATATATATATATATATATATATATATATATATATATATATATATATATATATATATATATATATATATATATATATATATATATATATATATATATATATATATATATATATATATATATATATATATATATATATATATATATATATATATATATATATATATATATATATATATATATATATATATATATATATATATATATATATATATATATATATATATATATATATATATATATATATATATATATATATATATATATATATATATATATATATATATATATATATATATATATATATATATATATATATATATATATATATATATATATATATATATATATATATATATATATATATATATATATATATATATATATATATATATATATATATATATATATATATATATATATATATATATATATATATATATATATATATATATATATATATATATATATATATATATATATATATATATATATATATATATATATATATATATATATATATATATATATATATATATATATATATATATATATATATATATATATATATATATATATATATATATATATATATATATATATATATATATATATATATATATATATATATATATATATATATATATATATATATATATATATATATATATATATATATATATATATATATATATATATATATATATATATATATATATATATATATATATATATATATATATATATATATATATATATATATATATATATATATATATATATATATATATATATATATATATATATATATATATATATATATATATATATATATATATATATATATATATATATATATATATATATATATATATATATATATATATATATATATATATATATATATATATATATATATATATATATATATATATATATATATATATATATATATATATATATATATATATATATATATATATATATATATATATATATATATATATATATATATATATATATATATATATATATATATATATATATATATATATATATATATATATATATATATATATATATATATATATATATATATATATATATATATATATATATATATATATATATATATATATATATATATATATATATATATATATATATATATATATATATATATATATATATATATATATATATATATATATATATATATATATATATATATATATATATATATATATATATATATATATATATATATATATATATATATATATATATATATATATATTTTATCAATGTTAAACTGAAAATAAAGCTAATTACTTGATTACATATATATATATATATATATATATATATATATATATATATATATATATATATATATATATATATATATATATATATATATATATATATATATATATATATATATATATATATATATATATATATATATATATATATATATATATATATATATATATATATATATATATATATATATATATATATATATATATATATATATATATATATATATATATATATATATATATATATATATATATATATATATATATATATATATATATATATATATATATATATATATATATATATATATATATATATATATATATATATATATATATATATATATATTTATGAGTGTGACACCGGGACAGGCAGAAACTGCCCTCATCAATAAAGGCCCGGGCACGAGAAAATACCAAGACGAAGGAAAAGAAAAAGGTTAAGGACAAGGCAGAGGTGATGTAGTATCACACAAAGGAAAACGACAGACAGATAAAAACAGTCAGAGTCCAGAGGACCCAGAGATATGTAGGACTAGGCTCTGAGATGACGATAGATCTGCATTTTGAAGGATGAAAGGTCATAAGAATTAGGAAAGACAGAAGGAGGAAGAGAGTTCCAGAGTCTGGAGGTAGATGGGAAGAAGCAGTCGTTGCACCGACCAATCCGCGAGCTACAAATCTCCACACAGTACCTGTGAGATGAGGCCGCTTGGCGAGTGTTATGCGGCTTCGGCAGTGGGGGAGGTATTCAACTCGCCAACTCATCAGAGCAGCGATGGAAGTAGTAGCGATAGAAAAGCGAAAGAGAAGATACCTTATGGCGAAGAGAGAGAGAATCCAGATTAGAAGTAAGAGAAGGATCGTTAATGAGTCTGACTGCCTTAGATTCAACCCTATCAAGAAGATAAGTATAAGAAGAAGCACCCCAGATGTTAGAGCAGTATTCTAAGCAGGGATGGATAAGACCTTTGTAAATTTTAAGCAACTGCAAAGAGGAAAATTAATGACGAAAACGAAAGAAAACCCCCAATTTATTCTATGGAAATTAAAAAATTTAGATTATGTTACTCCTCCAAGACAAGTTAGATTCTATATGGATTCTTAATATGTTAATATAGTTAAGAGGGTAAATTTCATTAGTTTCGAAAACAGTAGGGCTATCAGGAGGAGAAGAAGATATAGAAATAGCCAGAAACTGTGTCTTGGAGTCATTGTATTTAACTAAATTTTGAGTGTCCCACTCAGATACTTTCTGCAAATCGGAGTTAAGAGTAGAAGAAAGAGTGATACGAGATTGATTACGTGTAACAGATGAAGGTTGTGAAGAAAAGGCAGAGGAAAAGTGAAGGGTAGAATCATCAGGAAAGGCATGAAGAAGAGAGGAAGATGGGGTTTGTAGAAGATCATTGATGAAGAGAAAGAACATAGTGGGTGAAAAAACAGAGCCCTGAGGAACACCACTGGTAACAGAGAAAGGGTTAGATATTGCGCCGTCAACAACTACAGATATAAAACGATCAGTAAGACAACTGGAAATCAGAGAACAGAAAGAAGGGGTAAAGCCATAGCCAGGGAGTTTGGAAAACAGAGCCTTGTGACAGACTCTATCAAAAGCCTGAGAGATATCAAGGGCAACGACAGAGGATTTCACATAGTTCCTCAGAGAAGATGACCAAAATGAGTAAGATAGGACAGGAGATCACCAGTGTATCTTGCCTTGTGGAAGCCGTACTGATGACCGGAGATAAGTGAGTTAGATTCAAAGCGTTTCAAGAAGTGAGAATTGAGAAAAGTTTTGAAAACTTTAGCAATAGAGGAGGTTAGGGCAATAAGTCGGTAGTTTGAAGGAATAGAGCGATCACCCTTCTTAGGAACAGGTTGAACTAGAGCATGCCTCCAAGATGAAGGATAGATACTGGTTAACAGACTGAGGTGAGAATGACGGCAAAGCACGGGAGCCAGTTCATCTGCAAACTCCGTAAGGAACTTTGCAGTGATACCATCGGGACCAGATACCTTGTTCGTCTTTAGCGAGCGAAGAACCTTATGACCTTTGCGTGAAGAAAGGATAAGGGAGGGCATAGGGTTAGAGAGGGGGTAAAGATTAAGGAAAAGGTGCGTTGGAATGGTTTATAGAAGAGTTGGCAGAAAAATGAGAGTCAAAGAGAGTGGCTTTGTCAGTGGGAGAGCAAGCTATAGAACTATCAAAACAAATGAAAGGGGGAAAGCTTGAGTTACAGAAGTTTTTGGAGAGGCTTTTGGCTAAGGACCAGAAGCATTTGTCAGTGGGACTGGAGTTAAGGTCATCAACTTTCCTTATTATAAAGGAAGCCATAGACCTAGGAATCTGAGCAGTACAGCGATTCCTAGCTATAATAAAAGCAGAGCGAGTTAAATCAGAAGAAGAGGTTTGGTAAGATCGGTGAGACCGATTCCTAGCCTGGATAGCCATGGAGCAGGCACGGTCAAACCAAGGTTTAGGTGGAGGGAACGTTTTTGTAGATGAGGGGATGTACGCCTCCATTCCCGTGGTCATCATCTCGGCAACTTTTAGAGCTACTTGAACAAGGTTGCGGGACCGAAAGCAGTAGTCATCCCATGGGAAGTCTAACAGAAAGTTACGCAAATTTTCAAGTTGGATATGCTCGAAGTGCCAAAGACGGTGCTGAGTAGAAGGGATTGGTGGTGGGGGAGTGAAAATGGAAGGGACTAAGATCATTGAGTTGTCAGATTTACCAAGAGGGGAGAGCACAGAACAAGAGTAGTTTGAAGGGTTAGAAGTAAAAAATAGGTCAAGAGTGTTTGCAGCATGTAGTGACGATCAGGAACGCGAGTAGGATGTTTGATAATTTGCTCCAGATCGTGAGAAATAGAGAAAGCAAGGGCCTCGCTTCCTCCCACATCAGTTTGAGAAGAATGAAGCCCCTCACTGTGGTGTACATTGTAGTCTCCAATGTAGAGAACTTCGGCTTGTGGGTGAGAAGATAGCAAGGACTCATGGTACGAGGACAGATATTCAAAGAAAGATACAAGCTCGGTGGAGTTTGGAGAACAGTAGCAGAAGCATAGGAAGATAGTGGTAGTGGAGAGATAGACTTTTAGCCAGAGAACATCAAAGTCAGGAGATTCAAGGTCCATGAACCTTGAAGTAGTAGTTAATGTTGCAGTATGCACACACCCCACCTTTGGAACGAAAACGAGTATACAGATTATAGTGGGAGATTTGAAATGGGTCAGTGGAAGCATGTATAGACAGCTGGATTTCATGTAGGAGGAAAAGTTTAAGGAGGAAAGTACTCAAGTGCTGTTCCACAGACGAAAGATTAGAGTTTAGCCCACGAATATTAGAATAGTGAAGAGTGAAAGAAGCAGATCTATTGGGAGGTGCAAGGTTAAGGGCAGAACCATTCCTACCACCAGGCGTGTCTGCCCACAAGCCAATAGTGGAGTCAACCCGATCCCCAGAGATTCTTCGAACCCCTCTATGCCGGGTATTGGGGGCCATTAGCTGTAGACCTTCCATAAATAATAACAAATGTGAGGAAAAAAGAATGAAAAAGAGACAGATATGGGGAATGTTGTGACTTGACAAATGTAATGGAATAGCAAGAGATGTGTAGTGAATACGCCAGAAAAAAAAAAAAAAAAAAAAAAAAAAAATATATATATATATATATATATATATATATATATATATATATATATATATATATATATGTATATATATATATATATATATATATATATATACATATATATATATATATATATATATATATATATATATATATATATATATATATATATATATATATATATATATATATATATATATATATATATATATATATATATATATATATATATATATATATATATATATATATATATATATATATATATATATATATATATATATATATATATATTTATATATATATATATATGAATCATTTTTACTTTGACTGGGACTTGAAACTAGGTGAAATAATTACTGTGCCAAGGATCTACCAACTACACCACTTAAGGTCGAAAATGGAAACCAACCTTACTGCTTTATTGCTATACTGGGAATGAACGCATTCTATCTGAATGCCTTTTTGTTCATATTACAATTCATCCCAACCTAACTCTTTCCTTCGTTTTCGAATTTACTATAAATCCCAATCTCATTAGGGACCGCCAATAATCAAATGAGCATAATACTATATGTGAAAACATGAATCATATTTACCCCAACCAGGACTTGAGCCTAGGACACATAGTTACTGTGTCAAGGAGAATCTGTAATATGATCAAAAAGGCATTCAGATAGAATGCGTTTATTCCTAGTATAGCAGATAAGCTGTATGGTTGGTTTCTCTTTTAGACCTTCTTTGATGTAGTTGGTAGCACTTTGGCATAGTAATTATGTGTCCTAGGTTCAAGTCCCAGTTTGAGAAAAAATGTTCCATGCTTTTGCTTATGGTAATGTTCTTATTTGATTATTGTTCGTCCCTAATAAGAGGTGATTTGAATTAAATGCGAAAATGAAGGCTCGAGTGAAGTTAGGACATACTGTAATATGAACAAAGAGGCATTCAGATAAAATGTGTTCATTCCTAGTATAGCAGTTAAGCTGTAAGGTTGGTTTTTCCTTTAGACCTTCTGTGGTGTAGTTAGTAGCACCTTGGCACAGTAATTATGTATCCTAGGTTCAAGTCACGGTCGTATTAAAATGCTTCCTGTGGTCACATATGGTAATGTACTCATATATATATATAATATATATATATATATATATATATATATATATATATATATATATATATATATATATATATATATATATATATATATATATATAAAAGTATATATATATATATATATATATATATATATATATATATATATATATATATATATATATATATATATATATATATATATATATATATATATATATATATATATATATATATATATATATATATATATATATATATATATATATATATATATATATATATATATATATATATATATATATATATTTATATTTATATATATATATATATATATATATATATATATATATATATATATATATATATATATATATATATATATATATATATATATATATATATATACTTTGGTTGTTTCCCCCTTTAATTGGGGGGTAGCCAACACCAAGAAAGGAAAACAAATAGGGGGATTACTTTGCTCTATGGGCAATGACGAGGGAGCTAGCGACCGTTCAGATGGCACTGCTGGAGTGCCACAGCCCATCCTCCCGGCTCTTCCACAACCTGTGTCGCTTCACAACTGCCAGCCCCTCCTACTGCACCTACCAGAGAGCTATCTCTGTAAGATGCAGCCCCGTGGTAACAGCAGATGCCAATCAGAGCCGCGTCACAATCGCTCGCCACTCATTCCTATTCCTAGCACGCTCGCTTGCTTCCCTCACATCCATCCTCCTATCATTCAGGGCTCTCCTTACTACATCCATCCATCCAAACCTAGGCCTCCCTCTAGCATTTCTCCCATCAACTCTCGCATTCATCACCTTTTTCAGCAGCCTTTCATCATCCATCCTTTCCACATGGCCAAACCATCTCAGAACATTCATATCTACTCTGGCTGCAATTTATCTCCTCACACCCGTTCTTGCTCTCACCACTTCATTCCTAACCCTATCCAATCGAGATACACCAATC
>JAXCGZ010019203.1:62500-65000 GCA_037179515.1 Halocaridina rubra
CAACCTTATAGCTTATATCTGCTATACTTAGGAATGAACGCATTCTAACTGAATGCCGCTATGTTCATATTACAGATTCCCCAAAATCACTCGTGGCTTCATTTTAGCATTTAATTCAAATCCCAATCTCATTCGGGCCATGAAATTATCAAATAAGCACATTACATATGTGAAAACATGAATCATTTTTTACCCCGACCGGGACTCGAACCTAGGACTTATGATTACTAAGTCAAGGCGCTACCACTACACCACAGAAGGTTAAAAGGAATCCAACCTTATAGCTTATATCTGCTATACTTAGGAATGAACGCATTCTAACTGAATCTGTAATATGAACATAGTGGCATTCAGTTAGAATGCGTTCATTCCTAAGTATAGCAGATATTAGCTATAAGGTTGGATTCCTTTTAACCTTTTGTGGTGTAGTGGTAGCGCCTTGACTTAGTAATCGTAAGTCCTAGCTTCGAGTCCCGGTCGAGGTAAAAAATGATTCATGTTTTCACTTATGTAATGTGCTTATTTGATAATTTCATGGCCCGAATGAGATTGGGATTTGAATTAAATGCTATAATGAAGCCACAAGTGAGGTTGGGGAATCTGCAATATGAACATAGTGGCATTCAGTTAGAATGCGTTCATTCCTAAGTATAGCAGATATAAGCTATAAGGTTGGATTCCTTTTAACCTTTTGTGGTGTAGTGGTAGCGCCTTGACTTAGTATTCATAAGTCCTAGGTTCGAGTCCTGGTTAGGGTAAAAAATGATTCATGTTTTCACATATGTAATGTGCTTATTTGATAATTTCATGGTCCGAATGAGATTGGGATTTGAATTAAGTGCTAAAATGAAGCCACGAGTGAGGTTGGGGAATCTGCAATATGAACATAGTGGCATTCAGTTAGAATGCGTTCATTCCTAAGTATAGCAGATATAAGCTGTAAGGTTGGATTCCTTTTAACCTTCTGTGGTGTAGTGGTAGCGCCTTGACTTAGTAATCATAAGTCCTAGGTTCGAGTCCCGGTCGAGGTAAAAAATGATTCATGTTTTCACATATGTAATGTGCTTATTTGATAATTTCATGGCCCGAATGAGATGGGGATTTGAATTAAATGCTAAAATGAAGCCACGAGTGAGGTTGGGGAATCTGTAATATGAATATAGTAGCATTCAGTTAGAATGCGTTCATTCCTAAGTATAGCAGATATAAGCTATAAGTTTGGATTCCTTTTAACCTTCTGTGGTGTAGTTGCAGCGCCTTGACTTAGTAATCATAAGTCCTAGGTTCGAGTCCCGGTCGGGGTAAAAAATGATTCATGTTTTCACATATATAATGTGCTTATTTGATAATTTCATGGCCCGAAAGAGATTGGGATTTGAATTAAATGCTAAAATGAAGCCACAAGTGATTTTGGGGAATCTGTAATATGAACATAGTGGCATTCAGTTAGAATGCGTTCATTCCTAAGTATAGCAGATATAAGCTATAAGGTTGGATTCCTTTTAACCTTCTGTGGTGTAGTGGTAGCGCCTTGACTTAGTAATCATATGTCCTAGGTTCGAGTCCCAGTCGGGGTAAAAAATGATTCATGTTTTCACATATGTAATGTGCTTATTTGATAATTTCATGGCCCGAATGAGATTGAGATTTGAATTAAATGCTAAAATGAAGCCACGAGAGAGGTTGGGAAATCTGTAATATGAACATAGTGGCATTCAGTTAGAATACGTTCATTCCTAAGTATAGCAGATATAAGCTATAAGGTTGGATTCCTTTTAACCTTCTGTGGTGTAGTGGTAGCGCCTTGACTTAGTAATCATAAGTCCTAGGTTCGAGTCCCGGTCGGGGTAAAAAATGATTCATGTTTTCACATATGTAATGTGCTTATTTGATAATTTCATGAC
The DNA here is from genome assembly GCA_037179515.1 of Halocaridina rubra. NCBI lineage: Eukaryota > Metazoa > Arthropoda > Malacostraca > Decapoda > Atyidae > Halocaridina > Halocaridina rubra. The sequence goes on from JAXCGZ010019203.1 coordinate 64,405, forward strand.
CCGAATGAGATTGAGATTTGAATTAAACACTAAAATGAAGCCACGAGTGAGTTTGGGGAATCTGTAATATGAACATAGTGGCATTCAGTTAGAATGCGTTCATTCCTAGGTATAGCAGATATAAGCTATAAGGTTTGATTCCTTTTAACCTTCTGTGGTGTAGTGGTAGCGCCTTAGCATAATAATAATAAGTCCTAGGTTCGAGTCCCGGTCGGGGTAAAAAATGATTCATGTTTTCACATATGTAATGTGCTTATTTGATAATATATATATATATATATATATATATATATATATATATATATATATATATATATATATATATATATATATATATATATATATATATATATATATATATATATATATATATATATATATATATATATATATATATATATATATATATATATATACATATATATATATATATATATATATATATATATATATATATATATATATATATATATATATATATATATATATATATATATATATATATATATATATATATATATATATATATATATATATATATATATATATATATATATATATACATATATATATATATACATATATATATATATACA
>JAXCGZ010019203.1:67500-77500 GCA_037179515.1 Halocaridina rubra
CTGGAGCAGGTATGAAGAAGGTGGGTGAGTCAATAAATAGCTGGATTGAGAAAAAAGATGTTGTTTGTTTGATAGCTGGGGGAAATGACGTGCAGGATGGTAGAAGTGAAGAGCTGATTAGGTTGTATAGACAAGCCCTGGATAAGATCAGGAAAAGGGGTGCAGTTCCTGTGATGTGTGGTATTCTCCCTAGGCTTAGCCAAAGTTCAGAGTGGTGGTCTCGAGCTATAGGAGTAAATGCTAGGATGAAAGTCTTCTGTCGGGAGAATAATATAGGTTTTATAGACGGGTGGGATCACTTCACTAGTCGTAAGCATATGTATGCAAGGGATGGAGTGCATCTTTCTAATTCAGGTGTCTCGGTATTGGCTGGTATGATAGACAGAGAGGTAGGGGGGTTTTGTTAGACACAAATAATGAAATGAATAATACTTGTGCAGAGACATTAGTCAGTAAGGGTTCAGTAAATAGTGGGTCAAATAACTGGGAATCTAAGGATAAGAACCATTTGTTACATAGAACAAATATTAACAAAAAGAATAGCCACAAGAAGTGTAAAGCTAGAGAAAGTTTAAAAGTATATTATACAAATAGCCGTAGTTTAGGTAACAAGATAGAAGAACTGAGAGCCATAGTATGTAGTAAGAGACCGGATATAATATGCATTAGTGAAAGTTGGATTAATTTAGAAAGCAAACACCTTAAAGCTGAGTACATAATTACAGGATATAAACTTCATAATGCTGATCGTAGTGCAGATAGAAGAGGGGGAGGGGTAATTATGTATATTAAAGATAGCCTCAGAAGCTGCATTAAGTCTGGAATTAAGACAAATCTAAATTCAGAAACCTTATGGGTTGAAATTAAAAATAATATAGAAAGTCTAGTTGTAGGAGTAGTCTACAGACCACCTGATCTAGACGATATGGAGTCGCAAGTTATATACGATGAAATTTCTAAAGTGACCAGGTCAAATAGAGTTTGCATTGTAGGCGATTTTAATTTTAGACATATTAACTGGGAAATCATAACAGGTGATAGTAGCTCTAAGGAGTTTTTGGAAGTAGTAGAAGGCAATTTCCTTTTTCAGCATGTACTTGAAGCAACACGGGGGGTGAATACACTAGATTTAGTTCTTAGTAATAGAGAGAATATGGTTACAAATTTAGAAGTTGGTGAAAAATTGGGCAACAGTGACCATGATTCCATTAGATTTAACATAAATTTCAAGGAAACTATAAAGGAAAATAAGAATATTGTTCCAAACTTTAGAGCAGGAGATTTTGAGGGCTTAAAAACTAAATTATCTAATGAGGTATGGGAAGGGATTTCTGGGGTACAGATGTGGGTAGTTAATCCAGCAGGTCAGGTCGCAGGTAGCGGATTACCCCAAAATTTGGGTACCACATGCCAAGGATTATCACAAGATAAGATCAATACATTAAATTCTCTCACAGGAAAGAACAGCAGTCCGTCAGTTAATATAAATTTGGATGAGGAATATAACAATTTTGTCATGACCCTTAAGAATAGTCAGAGAGACTATATTCCCATGAAACATTGCAGATCAAGAAAAAATGACCCTAAATGGATGAACAATAGAATAAAGAATCTTATAGGTATTAAAAGAGGAATATACAGGAAACTAAAAAGAGGTGAAGAGCATGTGAGGCAGCAATATATACAGTTAAACAGGGAAGTTAAAAAGATAGTTAGAGAGTCGAAAAGAAAATACGAAGTTAGAATAGCAGGAGAAGCTAAAGAAAATCCTAAAGGGTTTTATCAACATTATCAAACAAAATTTAAGGAAAAAGTCGGACCAATTGAAGTAGCCAATGGCCATATCACAGATGACGATAAAGTGATGTGTACATGTTTAAATGATTATTTCATATCTGTATTTACAAATGAAAACTTGGAAAATATTCCGGAAGTATAATCCATTTACAGAGACAGTCCCGATAATATACTTAGTTCAATAAATATTACGAGAGAGGAGGTAATAAAAGAAATAGATAAATTACAGGCTCATAAATCTCCGGGACCTGATGGAATATATGCTAGAATATTAAAGGAATGCAAGGAAGAGCTTAGTTGTCCACTAACTGCATTATTTAATAATTCAATAAAATTAGGATCGGTACCCATGGAGTGGAAATTGGCAGATGTGGTACCAATATTTAAAAAAGGAGAACGTGTTAAAAAGAATAATTATAGGCCGGTAAGTTTAACGTCAACAGTGGGTAAGATTCTAGAATCCATAATTGCAACTAAAATAAGGGCACATCTAGAATTACACAGACTGATAAAACTTTCACAACACGGGTTTCTTAAGGGTTTTTCGTGCCTTACAAACTTACTGTCTTTTTATTCAGAAGTTTACGAGGCAGTAGATTGTGGCAAAGAATATGATACAATATATCTAGATTTTAGCAAAGCTTTTGATAGAGTTCCTCACAAAAGATTAGTTAAAAAGCTGGAAGCTCATGGTATAGGAGGAGCTGTGCTCAGATGGATCAAACAATGGTTAAAAGACAGAAAACAGAGGGTTTGCATAAATGGAGAGAAATCAGAGTGGGGCTCGGTTACTAGCGGGGTACCACAAGGCTCGGTACTGGGTCCTCTATTATTCATCGTATATCTAAATGATCTGGATTCGGATATCAGTAGTAACCTAAGTAAATTCGCAGACGACACTAAAATAGGTAGAACTATAAATGGAAAAGAAGACATTCATGCTTTACAGGAAGATCTAAATAGATTATCTGAATGGTCGGACAAATGGCAAATGGAATTTAATGTTGAAAAATGTAAAGTAGTTAAAATGGGTACTATAAAAGACAATACTAGTTATAAGCTAAATAACCATGAAATCATGAGTTCTCAGTGTGAAAGGGATTTGGGAGTTCTTGTGAGTAGTAGTCTTAAGCCAAGAGAGCAATGCACAGCAGTCAGAAATAAAGCAAACAGAATTTTAGGATTTATCTCAAGAAGTGTTAGCAATAGGACGGAAAAAGTTATTTTGCAGCTCTATCTTGCATTAGTTAGGCCCCATTTAGATTATGCTGTGCAATTCTGGTCACCCTATTATAGGATGGAAATTGAATCCTTGGAGAGAGTGCAGCAAAGAATGACCAAGATGATACACAATATCAGAAATCTACCATATGAGGACAGATTAAAAAAACTTAATCTACATTCTCTAGAGAGGCGAAGAGTTAGGGGGGATATGATTGAAGTGTATAAATGGATTAAAGGGATTAACAAGGAAGATATTAATAAAGTTATAAAAATTCATGATCAAACCAGAACTCGTAATAATGGATTTAAGCTTGATAAATTTAGGTTCAGAAGGGAAATTGGTAAAAATTGGTTTGGTAATAGAGTAGCTGATGCATGGAACAGACTTCCTAGTAGGATAGTAAATGCCAATACCTTAGACACCTTCAAATGTAGATTAGATAGACATATGACAGAGGTAGGGTGGGTATGAATAGGTTAGTGCCTATTAGATAAATCATAAAAAGAAAAATAGAATAAATAAGTAGAGTAGAATAGAATAGGTTAGACATGCTGAAAATACCATTCAAAAATGGAGCTGCCTCGTGTGTGCCAGTAGGCATGTTGCAGTGTCCTCTATTCTTATGTTCTTATGTTCTTATTACGACTGGACTCCAGTCCTCTTCAGGTACAAATGAATTGATAAATACAAAGCTCTGGATAAAGGTGGAGAGAGATGCTAGCTACGATTCCCAGGAGGATTCACGATGGGATTATCTTCAAACCTCAGGTCAGGTGGACGGTCATTTGGCATAATCTTCTTAATGAGGTCTTTTAATAATGCTTCATCCACAACGTCAGATCTCCATTGTCCATTTGATAAATTTAATGTTTCGGATTTTTCTATAATGGCTGCTTCAAGTATCTTTCTCCTGTATTGGCAATTACTCTTACATAGCAATGAGGACTCACTCTAATTAATAGGGTGACCAGTATCTCGCATATGCACAAATAAAGCAGAACTTTCAACACCATATCGCACTGCTCTTTTATGCTCAGAAATTCTCTGGCCTAGCGAACGACCAGTTTGACCTATGCAGGATTTATTGCAGGAACAGCAATCAGTTTTATAAATCCCTGCTTCTAAAGCTGTTTTTATTTTGATATACGTTAATAAGTGAAGAACCAATTGTTTTGGGATAATTAAATATGAAAGGATTACTTCTGCCTAATTGATCACTAAGAATTTTAATATTTTCTAAATAGGGTATTTTAATTGTATTAGTAAAGTTTATTTTTGGCTTTTCTGTCGGCCCATTATAAAATATTTTGTTTGCTTTGTTAATTGCTTTTTCTATTACATATGCGGGATACATGAGACTTTCTAATTGTTGGCGGATTAATTTGAATTCGTATTTCAAATGATGAGTGGAACACACTCTAAGACCTCTTAGGAAAAGATTGCATGCAACACCAGTTTTTACAGACAAAGCATGATAACTTAGAAAGTGTATATAAGAGACAGACAAAGTTTTCTTCCTATAGACAGTAAATGAGTATTTATTGGGTTCTCTCATAACTAAGACATCCAGAAATGGTAGCTTGCCCTCCGATTCCCATTCGGTTTTGAACTTGATGCTAGGGACTAAATCATTAAGTTTATTGAAAAATGTGTCAAATTCTCCCCAACGGGAGTCCCAATATGAAAATATATCATCTACATATCGCAACCATATCATTTCTTTGGGCTTAATACTGACTAGAATCTCTGTCTCAAAAAAACTCCATATACAAGTTGGCCAGAAGGGGGGACAAGGGGCTTCCCATACTACAACCAAATTTTTGCTTGTAAAAACTACCATTAAAGGAAAATACATTATTAGTGACGCATAACTTAAGTAAATCCATGGTTTTTTCAAGACCTAGTGGAAAATGCTCGGCAAAGGGAATCAGTTTAACGCTAAGGAACTGTAAAACATCATCTACTGGAACTTTAGTGAACAAAGACTCTACGACTAAACTAAGGAGCTTTACATTACTTAAGGGAATATTTGAGTTATTAAATTTTTTAATAAAATCTTCAGAATGTTTAAGATGAAATGAAGAAAATGATCCCAAGAAGGGGGAAAGCAGACTTGCCAGCCACTTGGAAATCTTATATATGAAAGAACCCTTGCATGATATTATAGGGCGTAAAGGAATGCCCTCTTTGTGAGTTTTAGGAAGACCATAGAAGTAGGGAAGGGAGGAATTGGTGACTTTATATGATTCAAGCAATTCAATATTCTTCTTGTTTTTACCAATTTTGCGAACGGATTTATAGAACTCTGCAGATATGGTGCTCAGGGGATCTTTAACTAATTTCTCATAGGTATTTTCATCATTAAGAAGTTCCATGGCTTTATCAATATATGAATCCTTATCAAAAAGAATCATTTTTCCGTTTTTGTCCTATTTGGTTATGATAACATTCTCAAGTTTGCGCAATGACTCAATAGCGATCATAAATCTTTTAGGAAGTGGACATTTTGATTTATTTTGCTCTAATAATGTATTCATCAGAATCCCCTTGAGACACATTTCATTCTTTTGGAAGTTCTGGTTAGAGAAAAATTTATCAAAACCTACTATGAAATCTATATTATTCGTTTGGTCAGGTTTGAGAGCAAAGGATAAACCAAGATTCAGTACATGATGTTGATTAACGGTAAGGGGTTGTGACGATAGGTTCATAACATTATTATGAGTTATTAGATTATTCCAAGTACTACTGTTAATAAGTTTCTGTAATTTCCTGTTTAGGATATTGGAGTGAATCACATTACTAGAAATGGCATTGCTTAAAACAAAATGAGAAAGAAACTTGTACATACCATCATCTCTACAAAGTAGACGAAGGGACTCATTCAAGGTGCTTATGTTTCTCCTAATGACATATATGTCCTGTTTGGTGGTTTCAATCCTTTCTAGTAGAAAGAGGCGGCTGGAATCAGGAAAAGGATCACTTCCAATTGTCCATCTTGTCAACCCATACATTTTAGGGATAACTTGTTCTCTCAAACACTCCTCAAGGAAGCGTTTCTGGTTTTTCCTCCTGTGCAAACCATAGACAAGCCGCTCATATCTTCGGAAGATGGGTTTCAGTTCAGGAATATAGTGGAAGATATATGGGAGTCTATAAAAATCCTTTTATATATATATATATATATATATATATATATATATATATATATATATATATATATATATATATATATATATATATATATATATATATATATATATATATATATATATATTCACATATATATATATATATATATATATATATATATATATATATATATATATATATATATATATATATATATATATATATATATATATATATATATATATATAATAATATATATATATATATATATATATATATATATATATATATATATATATATATATATATATATATATATATATATATATATATATATATATATAAGAACATAAGAACATAAGAATAGAGGACACTGCAACATGCCTACTGGCACACACGAGGCAGCTCCATTTTTGAATTGTATTTTCAGCATGTCTAACCTATTCTATTCTACTCTACTTATTTATTCTTTTTTCTTTTTATGATTTTTCTAAAAGCACTAACCTATTCATACCCACCCTACCTCTGTCATATGTCTATCTAATCTACATTTGAAGGTGTCTAAGGTATTGGCATTTACTATCATACTAGGAAGCTTGTTCCATGCATCAACTACTCTATTACCAAACCAATTTTTACCAATTGCCCTTCTGAACCTAAATTTATCAAGCTTAAATCCATTATTACGAGTTCTGGTTTGATCATGAATTTTTAAAACTTTATTAATATCTCCCTTGTTAATCCCTTTAAACCATTTATACACTTCAATCATATCCCCCCTAACTCTTCGCCTCTCTAGAGAATGTAGATTAAGTTTTTTTAATCTGTCCTCATATGGTAGATTTCTGATATTGTGTATCATCTTGGTCATTCTTCGCTGCACTCTCTCCAAGGATTCAATTTCCATTCTATAATAGGGTGACCAGAATTGCACAGCATAATCTAAATGGGGCCTAACTAATGCAAGATAGAGCTGCAAAATAACTTTTTCCGTCCTATTGCTAACGCTTCTTGAGATAAATCCTAAAATTCTGTTTGCTTTATTTCTGACTGCTGTGCATTGCTCTCTTGGCTTAAGACTACTACTCACAAGAACTCCCAAATCCCTTTCACACTGAGAACTCATGATTTCATGGTTATTTAGCTTATAACTAGTATTGTCTTTTATAGTACCCATTTTAACTACTTTACATTTTTCAACATTAAATTCCATTTGCCATTTGTCCGACCATTCAGATAATCTATTTAGATCTTCCTGTAAAGCATGAATGTCTTCTTTTCCATTTATAGTTCTACCTATTTTAGTGTCGTCTGCGAATTTACTTAGGTTACTACTGATATCCGAATCCAGATCATTTAGATATACGATGAATAATAGGGGACCCAGTACCGAGCCTTGTGGTACCCCGCTAGTAACCGAGCCCCACTCTGATTTCTCTCCATTTATGCAAACCCTCTGTTTTCTGTCTTTTAACCATTGTTTGATCCATCTGAGCACAGCTCCTCCTATACCATGAGCTTCCAGCTTTTTAACTAATCTTTTGTGAGGAACTCTATCAAAAGCTTTGCTAAAATCTAGATATATTGTATCATATTCTTTGCCACAATCTACTGCCTCGTAAACTTCTGAATAAAAAGACAGTAAGTTTGTAAGGCACGAAAAACCCTTAAGAAACCCGTGTTGTGAAAGTTTTATCAGTCTGTGTAATTCTAGATGTGCCCTTATTTTAGTTGCAATTATGGATTCTAGAATCTTACCCACTGTTGACGTTAAACTTACCGGCCTATAATTATTCTTTTTAACACGTTCTCCTTTTTTAAATATTGGTACCACATCTGCCAATTTCCACTCCATGGCTACCGATCCTAATTTTATTGAATTATTAAATAATGCAGTTAGAGGACAACTAAGCTCTTCCTTGCATTCCTTTAATATTCTAGCATATATTCCATCAGGTCCCGGAGATTTATGAGCCTTTAATTTATCTATTTCTTTTATTACCTCCTCTCTCGTAATATTTATTGAACTAAGTATATTATCGGGACTGTCTCTGTAAATGGATTCTACTTCCGGAATATTTTCCAAGTTTTCATTTGTAAATACAGATAAGAAATAATCATTTAAACATGTACACATCACTTTATCGTCATCTGTGATATGGCCATTGGCTACTTCAATTGGTCCGACTTTTTCCTTAAATTTTGTTTGATAATGTTGATAAAACCCTTTAGGATTTTCTTTAGCTTCTCCTGCTATTCTAACTTCGTATTTTCTTTTCGACTCTCTAACTATCTTTTTAACTTCCCTGTTTAACTGTATATATTGCTGCCTCACCTGTCTCTTCACCTCTTTTTAGTTTCCTGTATATTCCTCTTTTAATACCTATAAGATTCTTTATTCTATTGTTCATCCATTTAGGGTCATTTTTTCTTAATCTGCAATGTTTCATGGGAATATAGTCTCTCTGACTATTCTTAAGAGTCATGACAAAATTTTTATATTCCTCATCCAAATTTATATTAACTGACGGACTGCTGTTCTTTCCTGTGAGAGAATTTAATGTCATTGATCTTATCTTGTGATAATCCTTGGCATGTGGTGCTCAATTTTCCGGGTAATCCCTACCGCGACCTGGCCTGCTGGATTAACTACCCACATCTGTACCCCAGATATCCCTTCCCACACCTCATTAGATAATTTTGTTTTTAAGCCCTCAAAATCTCCTGCTCTAAAGTTTGGAACAATATTCTTGTTTTCCTTTATAGCTTCCTTGAAAATTATGTTAAATCTAATGGAATCATGGTCACTGTTGCCCAATTTTTCACCAACTTCTAAATTTGTAACCATATTCTCTCTATTACTAAAAACTAAATCTAGTATATTCACCCCCCGTGTTGCTTCAAGTTCATGCTGAGAAAGGAAATTGTCTTCTACTACTTCCAAAAACTCCTTAGAGCTACTATCACCTGTTATGGTTTCCCAGTTAATATTTCTAAAATTAAAATCGCCTACAATGCAAACTCTATTTGACCTGGTCACTTTAGAAATTTCATCCTATATAACTTGCGACTTTATATTATCTAGATCAGGTGGTCTGTAGACTACTCCTACAACTAGACTTTCTATATTATTTTTAATTTCAACCCATAAGGTTTCTGAATTTAGATTTGTCTTATTTCCAGACTTAATGCAGCTCCTGAGGCTATCTTTAATATACATAATTACCCCTCCCCCTCTTCTATCTGCACTGCGATCCGCATTATAAAGTTTATATCCTGTAATTATGTACTCAGCTTTAAGGTGTTTGCTTTCTAAATTAATCCAACTTTCACTAATGCATATTATATCCGGTCTCTCACTACATACTATGGCTCTCAGTTCTTCTATCTTGTTTCCTAAACTACGGCTATTTGTATAATATACTTTTAAAGTTTCTCTAGGTTTACCCTTCTTGTGGCTATTCTTTTTTGTTAATATTTGTTCTATGTAACAAATGGTTATTATCCTTAGACTATTTACTGAACCCTTACTGCCTAATTTCTCTGCACAAGTATTATTCATTCCATTATTTGTATCTAACAAAACCCCCCTACCTCTCTGTCTATCATACCAGCCAATACCTTGCATACATATGCTTACGACTAGTGAAGTGATCCCACCCGTCTATAAAACCTATATTATTCTCCCGACAGAAGACTTCCATCCTAGCATTTACTCCTATAGCTCGAGACCACCACTCTGAACTTTGGCTAAGCCTAGGGCGAATACCACACATCACAGGAACTGCACCCCTTTTCCTGATCTTATCCAGGGCTTATCTATACAACTTAATCAGATCCTCATTT